>VDFB02372498.1:0-34545 GCA_007258455.2 Sequoia sempervirens
GCAAATATGGACACCATTGATAAAAAAACATTTGTATTAATCAAATAGCCATGTATGCATGTACATCAATATATGTCAATATAAGTATAAAATATAGTTACAAAAAAGCCATATAGGCTTACGAGAATGCCATATAGGCATACAATGTCAAATATATCGAATATAAAATATGTACAAAATTGCCATGTGGGCATACAACAAAGGGCTCTACATTCAAAATTCATTTCTCTCCATGCTCTGGTTCAAATACAATTTTCTTTCCCTTTCTTGGCCGACCCGATGGTGATAAATCTATCACCCGTTTCTGTTGAGGAGAGCTCCTGCTGCTCCTCCTAGTGTTTAGCTCCTGGTCAAGTTTCAACTGTTACAATAAGAAGTAAAGACATTAATATATAGAAATTATATTATAAAAATTAATATATTTAACAAAATTTAATCACTTATAGCCATCTAACGATCACTCTCCTCAATGGAAATATTTGCACGCTGATGCTCAGGCATGCTCGAGCCCTGTATAAACCATCCGAATAGGAAGTAAACTACTAATCAATAATGGTTTGATTTTTCACTAGAACTAGTTCATCTATAACAACGAATGTAAATTGAGATTTAGTAATTTGCCTCATACCTCCCTCCGAGGAGCCATCGAGGATTGTATTGCAGTGAAACAGATATCCATTTGCCCTTGTTACACGTTTTGGTAGTGTTTCTCTCACCAACTTATCGAAAATAAAACAACAAATTTTCAATCCACAAAATAGTTGCTCAATTTGAAGTAATGCTTTGAGTTTGAATGATGTGTAATGCAATGTAACCAACAATATGATTATCAATTTTTTAAAAAGCAATAACCTAGGACAATCACATTGAAAACAAAAGACCCTTTAGGACAAATTTTAAGTGAAAAAGCATCAAAACACAATGTAAAATATGACAACCAATATGAGAAGAAGAGATGATCAAGTCAAAAGGCGCTTTGATAGTAGCCAACTAAGTTAAGTATGACAAATCCAAGTATCACTGTTGCAAGGAATGGAGTAAGAGCTAAATAAAGATACAACAACAATAAAAAAAGATGGAACTAACTTGTCAAGGGCCTATTCTTTAAAACCCTTATTAAGCAACATGCGTAGTTTAAGATATGCAATAAATGTTTGACAATGGAGTGCTTAACTTTTGAGGGATGATAGTGATTAAATTGAGGTCTCCTTTTACCATGAAAAGACTGAATATTCTTTCTTTGGCCTATCATTATGATTTTTAAGTTTCCTCACTTGAGTTAAATATAATAGTCAAGTGTTTATACCAAAGATGATAAAGAAAATAATCATGAAAAGGAGAATATGATGGTGATCAATGACAAGGCAGTGGCACATTTGACAGTCGAAAGAGTAGAGGAATGCATAGTGAACATCATGGTACAACTTATGATATAAATTAAGCCACATGGTTGATGTGCTTTGAATCCTTGCATCTAAAGGAAATTTTCTTAACATAAATACTGCTAAGGAATTTCAATGTTGCCATTGTAGTTGGCATTAAAGCTGGTACCTACAACATTGAAAATTATCCTTATATAAGAATTCCCTCAATCTTGTTGATTGGCTTGTAACACTTTCTTGATGGTGTTTGTGTAAGAAATCTAATTATGATTCCTCTTCTACATTAGAGGGTTCATATCATGATCGACTCTTGAATTAGTAGAATTAAAATCACTAGCTTCCATATTCAAAATTCCCAATAACATCTTCAACAAATTTATCTAGATCATGTTAATAGTCTTACAAATTGGTTTGCAGGTTCAAGTTCATTCTACTTTCATGCTTTATATCCATGGGTTCATCCATTCATGATGCCATCAGAGTGAAGATTTAGGAATAGGCGTACATATGGGTACATCTGGCTAATTATTTGAAAACAATAGCCATATCAAATCCCTTTTTCCCAAAGTCCTACTCTCTCAAGGGTTAACAATCTCAATCTAGGTAATAGTGATTACTAAGAAGGTAATTCCACCAACTCTACCAAAAAATTTACCATAGGAACAATAGAAGTAGAGGATTTGAAAGGAACTCCATGAAAACCAAGCTCTCTAAATGGTATATAAAACTCTAGTTCAAAATATTTTAGATGAGTTTTCTCCCATAGCTCTCTTACTCACTTGAAAAATCCTTGAAACTATGTATTGATTTTATTTTTCATGTTCCTCTCTTGTTGTTCTTCCTTAATTTCATTGGTGCAGGAGCACCTAGGAAGCAATAGAGAGCACACTAGGCAAAATGTGGAAGTATAGAATGAGTTTATGACTTAGATGTATGCCTTCAATAATTTTTGTGGTTGGAATGATGTTTTCTAATAAGGTCATGTTGACCATGGGTGAGAAACAAAAAGGTTCTAGTCCAAAGTTTAGGAATGGAGGTTTTTGCAATTACTGACAATTTTTGCAAAAACATGCTCCTTTTGTGTTTGAGCGGCCAAGAAGGGCCCATTGGAAAAATAACTATTGGGAAAGCATATTTAAAGGTTTCCTCAACCTTTTTGCAAGGTTGAAAGTACGTTTGTATGGATTTTTTTGTTGGAAATTGAAGGAAAACAATTTTTTGAGTGAAATTTTCTATTTTTTGGTTTGAAAGAAGGCTCTAATGGATTAAATCTGGTTTTGTGTTGTGTGTAGGATGTAGAATAAATATAGTACAAGTTTTCTGTAGCCTTTAGATAGTTCTTTCAATCATTTTCTTGTCTCTTTGTAAATATTTTGGTTTCTTTGTGCTTGCTGGCTTGAAACAGGCAGTGTTGAGTAAATGGGGTGCTAGAGCACTTTTCCACAGTACAAACCATACGGCCTTTTGGAAACAGTGCCTAGACACCATGCTTGTACATATGTTAGTTGGTAGGTTTTGTTTGAGTGCAGGAGTTGCTAGCAAAGTGATGCCCTAGGCGAGCCAGTGCAGGTCTAGCTAGGAAAAACTTGTGCAGGTCACAAATCTTGCAGGGGTCCTGAGCCATTGAGGATTTTATTCTTGGAGGAGGTAGGGTGGTGTGTTACCTTGTTACTACATGAAGGAGGAGGCTCCATCTGTCCATTTGGTGTGTAAACAAATTGGAAGTTTGCTAACTGTCAAGGGAAGGCTTAAAACCCTAGATATGCTCCATTTCATGTTTTGAGCTTTATTACGAGCGGTGGAGGGATGAGATAAGGAAATGCTTTGAAGTGTTGTCCACATATGAACCAAAAGCAGAAAAGAGTGCAGGAATCCCTTTTGAGATTTGTGAGTTTAACACATTTTGTAGGTGGGGAGGGCCTAATAGGGGCTCCCGAGGGCTACTAACCTTTCAAAGCCTAGCTAAAGGATTGGCCGAGAAGATGGGAAGTTGAAGTCTTGGGAGTTGTTCAAACACCTTTGGAGGATAGTTTGAAGCCTTGTAAGACTTATTAGTACCCCTGCAAGAGTTGATGGAGTGTTGAGGAAGATTGGTCTTTAGTATAGTGTAAAGGCTAAGGAAGAGTTGTGGCAATGAACCAAGGTGGACTTGGTGGTTGGAGTTTGTGATAGAAGAGGGGTTGGTCAGACAAACCAGGGGCACCTAGTCATGAGTAGGGACCTATAGGTTAGATTGGTGAAACAAAGCACCAAGGAGGTCTTACAAGGAAAGGCCTAGAGTAGGAATCAGTGATTGATTCCTCCAACCCCTCTCCCTATCAGATTGGTATCAGAGCAAGCAAAATATTTGGGATTGATCTTGTATGTCAGAGAAAGAGTCTAGTGGTTCTAGCATCATGGTGAAAAATGCTGAGTTGGCCAAGAGGGTTGAAGAAATAGAGGAAGACAATAGGGTATTGAGAGAGAAGTTAGACCAACTTGAGCAAGCACTGAATGTTATGCGGTTTGATGGAAGAATAGCAAAAGAAGAAGAGGTTGCAAAGGAGGATAGAATCCTTGAACCTAACCCTATATTGAAGGAGGATCCCTTCTTGAAAGCATTGAAGGCTTTGAGTGGAAAAACACTTGAAGGAGTACCATTGTTTAGTGGAAAGATGGAGGCTGATTTAGTTATGGATTGGATAGAGGGAATGTAAAACCATTTTGAGTGTGATGGAGTCACTAAAGCACAAAAGGTAAAGGTGGCTAAATCAAGACTAAGAGGTTCTACCTTAACTTGGTGGAAATTCATTTAGATAGAGAGGGAGAAGGAAGGAGAAAGCGACTTATCTCTACTTGGAGAATGGTTGCCAAGGTGAAAGCATACCTACGAGGAAGCTATGAAATTGAGTTGCATAAGAGGAGATAGAGTTTAGAATAGCAAAGAGATCGGATCTTGAGTTCTTATCTTGAGGAGTTTCAAAGACTTTGCATGAGGTCCAATGTCATAGAGGATGAAAGTATCAAGGTGGCAAGGTATCTCAATGGTTTGAAGTGGAACATTCAAGAGGAGATGGTTCTCTTAAGCCCCAAAACATTGCACTAATGTTATCAATTGGCATTAAAGATTGAAGAGAGGAGTAAGAGGAAGCAAGATTAGACTTCTAAGGGTAGAGGCAAAGGCAGAGATCAAAGAGATCAAAGAGGACAGCGTGGTGGCTACCAAGGTAGAGGCAATGACCAAAGAAACCAAGGAGAGTCAAAACTCACAAAGCATGGAGGTGAAACATCTACAAGAGGTGGATATAACAGGGGTAGAGGACCTCAAGGAGGTTCAAACAGAGGAAGAGGAGCAGGCAGGCAGGAGCCTTTCCTTGTATGTACCTACTCTAGGCCTTTCCTTGTAAGACCTCCTTGGTGCTTTGCTTCACCAATCTAACCTATGGGTCCCTACTCATGACTAGGTGCCCCTGGTTTGTCTGACCATCCCCTCTTCTATCATTCATCAAGATCATATGTTGACCTTCTTGCCCCTCCTAAAGTTTGGACCATCCATTACCTCCACACTTAAAACTTGACATCCTTGGTCTTCATAGTTCCTAAGCCATGATATGGTTATGCAAATGAAAATGAAGAAAAGTAATCATCTCCTTATCCATTGGCTAGAAGAATGCATGCTTAATGTTTTGATACATGATATCAGCTCTCTCTTCTGCTCTCATGGTTGAATATCAAAATCTAGTATGGTGGGCCTCCAAAGTTCTAGTCATCTTTCTTCCTCTTCCACCAAATGTTTTCCTAATCCACACAAGCTGCCACCTAATTGGCTTTGTTTTTGAAAGTCAAGTTTCACAGTCACCAAGGTAGCTCTCTCACTTTCCAAACTCTCTTTGATTGCTATAGATTGTCTTTAAATTTAGTCATTTGTACCACATGGTTGATGTGCTTGAATCCTTTGCATCCAAGGTTTAAACCTTAGGGGCCTTAGGATGAGAAAAAGAAGAAATGTTTTTTCTTTTCTTTTATGTGAGGACCTAGTAGTGAGATAAAAGAGGACTGTATAGAAAAATGAAAAAAGAAGACATAAAAATTCATGGACCATACTATATCATCTACATGCTAGCTAACAAGGACATGAATGTAGTAGATTTAGGTATGATAGGGGTATTGCAAGGTATATTTGAGGAATATATAAGAATGAAAAAGAATTCAATGGATCAAATTAGTGTCAAATGTTTTCCTAAAAGATCGCCCACACCCTATTAGGGAATTTAGTCATTTCTAAGCATTTTCCACATCCCATGGGAGTTTTGGAGGGGGCTCCAATAGTTGAGAGTTTAATGAGTACTTATAACTTCTTTCCATGCAATCATGATTAGTTAGAGAACATATAGGAAACTTTGATGAGCCATGCAACAAAATGAAGAGAATATAGGGTATTTTACCTAGTATTACATCTCCAAGCATCTAGAGAGATATTGAAGGAGTCTTGGCTGATAGATAAATACATAGTTTATTTTTGGTTATACCTACACGCAGTATATCCATAGCCCTATTCTTGCTATGCTGATTACTCACAAAAATTATATAGGATGGAGTAGAATGTAGCTCTACCTTTGTCAGTTCCATGTTAAATTTTTATTATATATAGCTTGCTAGTGTAGGAATTCTAAGACAAACAATCATGGTAGGACCATTCTTAAAATATTTCAAATAATAACCTAGTGAACCCATATACTCTTATGACTATATATACACAAATCTAGATTAAACTTAGAATTCATTAACTTTAAGTTATCTTATTCTATATTACCTCGCTGGAAAATTTGAGCAAATTCATTTCACACTTCTGAGGTGTTTCCTTGAAACCTCCAACAACACCGCTCAATCCAAAATCACATATTAAAATACCATTTGTAAAACAAATGCTATTAACATATGTAATCAATTTATAATTGTTTACTAACTTTACATACCCCACTGATAGGTGTACTGCATAAATAAGTAGATTGACTAGTGTACCTAGGGTCAACACTGTGACCCTACAATTTTATTAAAATAATAAAACTAAATTAGTTAATCTTGCATTTGACAATTAAAATTTAATAAACTAAATTCAATGAACATGTTCAATTTTACCTGACTGTCAATACCATATGCATCATGTAGAATGTCAGCCGCCCTCTCCATCCCCGTAGATGCATATGGATCAGGCTGCGTAGAAGTATATGGATCCTGTGTAGCACCCTCCTGAGGGCCGGTAGGGTCATACGAACAAGTGGCTCCGCAAGATCGACACACATGGCCTCGAAGGCCACCACCTGAAGACTCCCCTAGATTGTGCTGTATAATGGGGCTAGTGTGGTGGATGACACTCTGAGTCAAGGATGTGATTGCTTGCAAAGTCTCTACATCAGGACTCTCCTTTGCAACTGTAGGCATCGTAATCTACTCACGAGGTGGCCTAGCGAGAGGTCATCATCTCCGCCGTAGGATCCGACTGTGCACCGCGCCTATCCTGTGCTGACCCCCCACCTCTCCACTGAAACTCCCTCATATCAAAATAATTCAGGATTTGGTTCGATACAAACTCACAGTATAATTTCCTAAGAAAATATTGGGGGACTTCATAGTTATTGCACAGTGGGTAATCAAAGACTATATACCATCTGTCATAAAAATGGTTTCTAATCTCTTGGTGGTGGCACCAATGAATAGGAAACCTCTTTGCATTGAGGGTGATATTTTTATTTGTTCTAGGGTCAGTGAATAGAGAGCACAAATTGCCTTTAGTAATCTTAAAATCTTTAACTTGTTTATATGATAATTTATCTGCATAATATGCCCTCGATGTTTGCCTCCTATTTTTCCATCCAGATATTTGTTGGGTAATTGCATCTTACATTTCTCTTAAACTTCAAATGAATCTCGCTAGGATGTATTTTTTCCGTGGTTGAAGAATTTTGATCAATTCAACCTACCAATAAGATCCTCAACTTCTTTTCTAGCCAATTTCACTCCCCAAATTTTCTTTGAGTGCCGTGGAGGGTATTGAGAGAATGGTGGGAGGTTCATTTTGTTGTTGAGGCTGATTTGGTTGAGGATTTTCCTCCTCTTGTTGAAGATTTCCTACAAATTAAAAAAAAACATTCATTTCTAAACTAAAACAAACAAAATCAATTTAAAACTAACAAATTCAAAACAAATACCAAACAATACTTACCTCTTGCATCTCTTCATCGTTGTGGCCCATATTTGTGAAGAAATCCAATTGTTGTTGATGAATTTTGAAGAAATCACCTCTCCAAGAATGTGGCGCGTAAACAGGGTTTTTGGCCAGGGTGGAGCTAAAACACAGAAAAAACCAAATGAGAAATGATATTTGGATTTTCTTTTTTGTTTTTAAAATCCATAATGCGAACGTATGGCTTTTTTTTTGTTTACCACAAAAGTGCGACTCATCTTGGTGCACTTACCAATTTCAAATATAATATTCAATGATTCTTAAGCCTCCAAGAGTCCTAAATCTGCATACAAACAAGACAAGAAAGAGAATTTGTTGATTATTAGGGCATGGGGTTTGCCTTGGTCAAACCCTCTTTAGGTAATTAAACCAAATTGATGAAATAAAAGAATGAAACATGCAACAATGGAATAAATTACCTTGCAATTCTGATTGATCTTGTAAGTCTACAGAAATACATGTAGAATAAGCCTTTGGATGCTTTAGAAAGCTAACTTGAAGACTTCTAATGGAGAAACCCTAAGTTGTTTGACTTGAGATGAAATATTGGTGGATGAATAATGGTGAGAGATATTATAATGAGTTTTTATATGTTCTTGGATGTAAAATGAGGATACAAACACTTATTTATAGACAATTGTGCCTTAGTACCTGATAATACATCATCACAGGCTGACATGAAGTTAAAATAAACTTTAAATTTCACTTTTTCCCACTCAAGGGTCAAAATGGGGGCCAAATAGGACTCATTCACCACACATGGTGAATGGGTCCCACCTGGATGGTACTAATTTTCCATGCATGGCGAATGGGTCCCACAGGGGCCATTCTAACACCTAAGAACCCAAGGAATCAGGAAATAAGGTCTAAAATGCCATCTTGTCGGGTGTTTGATCATTTAAAGCCTCAAGATGCACAATATGGGTTAATATGGGATTATTAGTGATGATGTAAATGTTAAATAGGGCTTAGGACACATAAATCAATGTGAAAATGTGCTTAAATACACTTTGCAACACTAAAATTAGGTCCACATAGCCTAGAAATGCTCAAGAACCAATGTGAATAAATCACACTACAACACTAGTTTATCATTAAGTTTACATTAAGAACCTTTTGGATTGATGTAACAATGTCATTGAACAAATTTTATAATGTTGAATTAGGGAGAAATAAGTTAATTAAGTCTAGAAAAGTGCGAAAGTCCTTTACAAGACTTTACAACACCTTTACAAGATGTCATTAAAAGCATGTTATTTGATTTTCAAGGGTCCAAGACCTAGTATGGATGCATAAAATACCCCACAACACTAGATTAAGGCCTCATTAAGTTTAATTTATCATGAATGAATCCATGTCAGGCAAAGGGTCCTTTTTTTTACAGCACAAGAATAAGTTAGAATAGGTTGGAAATAGGGTGAGGTTGTGGAGTTTTATGTGTTCAAAAGGTCTACAAGGATAGGGGAGGTAAAAGTTATGTTATGTCATGATGCCCTAGTTGGGAAAAGAGGGATTTTGAATGAAAAAGAGAGGTTTGAGGGAGTAAAAGTGGGTAAAGTCAAGGGGTAGCATAATTTGGTGGTGAATTAAGTTTGTGCAAGCGGAATGAAGAGTGTTGGAAGAGGTTTTGAGGTTGTATGAGTTTTGGATATGGGGTTTTCAACAAACCCTAGTGAAATTTAAGAAAAGTGAGGGTTTAGAGGATAGTGGGGTTAGAGGGCGAATCATGTCCTAAAAATTGTGGATTTTGTGGATTTTCAGACTAGTAAATTCTTCCCAATGGTGTTTTGCAATTGGAAGATTGATTGAGAGGGTGTTGCTTTGTGAAATAGACCTATTTGGGGGTCTAGGAGAGTGTTGAAGCACTAGGTTGAGGGTTTTATTTAAAAAGAGTCTCATGGGATTTTGAGGAATGTGAAATTATGTGTTAAAGGGTGTCTGAAAAGAATTAGGGTTGGAGAGATTGTTTAGAAAATTTGAAAGTTATTTCAAGAAAGGTAGGTTTGTTGATCTACTAGAGAGACTAGGTGAAAAATTGAATACAAGCCAAGATAGTGATATGGGGGAAGAAAAGTGGTTGGAAGTTCTTTGTATGGTGAAAGTGGATTGAATGCCTCCCTGTCATTGCATCAATCATCCTCAAGTCTAGCAAGCACAAGACATTTTTCAATTATCCTCCTTTCCCTTACAATAACATGCAACCAATTGTAAATGCGTATAATGGTGGAACTTCAAAAAAAATTGTTTTTCCTCAATTAACAACTTTGGTTGTGAAGCATTTTTTCATTTTCATTTGAAATTATTTGCTATGCTTGAAAATTGGAGTCTAAGAGAAACAAGTGAAGCTCTCACGTACATTTATTTTTTGGTATGATAAATAAAGTTTCCACCATTGAGTCCATTTCTTATTTGTATTATAAATTATAACATTCTTTCTCCTGAGTCTGTTTCCTATACAAGAAATAATATTGCAAAAAGTTGACATATAAATATTTCAACGTGTTTATATGGTGATGGATCATGAACATAAAAATTTATTCTGCACTATGAGGACTATGCTGTGAAAATGTTTAAAGACTATTCAAGATAAATGTTTGTATGATAATATTTCAAGAAGTTAACTACTTCATCTACTATGAATAATATGTTTTGCAAGTGTTGTGAAGATTATGTATCATTTTCTTAATTGAGTTCTTTTAATCAAAGGATTAAATATATTGGAATCTTTTTATGAATCATTTCATGGAATACCAATTGAAAATGTTTTTTTTTCTTTTAGATAAATATTTTTAGCATCAATCAATTAATATTCAAGACAAACCATGAAGGGCAACAATGATCAATTCTAGGGCTAACCAATTAATAAGTATACACATGGATAATTCAAGCATGTACATGTGAATAAGGGAAGCACAAGTACTCAAAAACATGTAAGCCTTGAAGTATACACACAAATACATAGTATACACAAATTAATACAAAGTATATGCATGAATACAAGGTATACACATGAAAACACGTAAGTTGCAAAGTATACATTCGAATACCCGTAAGTCACAAAGTATACACGTAAGTTGTAAAGTATACACTTGAATACACATAACTCATATCTACTAAACCATGGATTTATAATGCAAATATGTACAACATCGATAAAAAAAAAATTATATTAACCAAATAAACATGTAGGCATACATCAATATATGTCTAAATAAGTATAAAATATAGTTACCAAATAGCAATATAGGATTTTGAGAATTCCATATAAGCATACAATGTCAAATATATCCAATACAAAATATGTACAAAAATTCCATATAGGCATACAACAAAGGGCTCTAGAATCAAAAGTCATTTCTCTCCATGCTCTCAAAATAAAATCTTTCCCTTTGCTTGTCGATCAAATGGTGATACGTCTATCACTCGTTTATGCTATAGTTGAGTGCTCCTAGTGCTCCTCCTAGGGTTTAGTTCTTGGTCAAGTCTTATCTATTATAATCAAAAGTAAATACATTAATATATAGAAATTACATTATAAATAATGATATATTTAACAAAATAATCACTTACCACCATTTGATGATCACTCTCCACAAGGGAAATATTCAAATGCCCATGTTGAGGCATGCTAAAGCCCTCTATAAACCATCCAAATAGAAATTAAACTATGAATCAATAATGGTTTGATTTTTCACTAACTAACATCTATAACAATGAATGTAAATTTAAATTTAGTAATTTTCCTCATACCTCCCCTATCAGAGCCATCGAGGATTCTATACCAGATGAAACACTGATCTCCATTGCCCTCGTCACATTCAAAGGTGTTTTTGTTTGCAACATCTGAAAATAAAACAACAAATTATTCAATCACAAAAACTACAATAGTGATCCACGTCATGACTTATGATGTATGAGATAATGAACAAAATTTTGAGTACTTATTAAACTATATATTTCTAACTATCATGCTTATTATTTTCCTTATTTGTATATTATTTGAAAGCACATGTTTTTAGGCTTTTACCCATAGCAGGAAGCTGTTGAACCGTTTGATAAAATTATTTCATAAACATGTACGATAACTGTGGTGGCATAGAGAAGGAAGTGAATTGTTTGAAAACATGCCTCAAAGAAATGGGGTCTCGTGGTGATGGAATGCCATTACAAACAAATGCACATCATGGCATTCCATCACCATAAGACTTCATTCATTTTAGGCAATTTTTTAGACAGTTCATTGCCTTCTATATGGTATTATTGCTTACTATTATGCTTTGATATAAATTTTTCCAAGCATCCATAGTTTGTTGGAAAGCACTTATTTTAAGCTTTTAGGCATAACAACAAGGAAGTGAGTAGTTTGATAAAATGCTTTGGTACACATGTATGGAAAATATGGTATCATAGAAAAGGTGGTGAGATGTTTGAAGAAATGCCTCAAAGAAATGTGGTCTCATGGTGATGAAATGGCATTCTGTCACCATGAGACCACATTTCTTCGAAGCATTTTTTCAAACTACTAACTGCCTTGTCTATGCTATTGCTTACTATTATGCTTTGATAGATTTTTCCCAAGCATCCATAGTTTGTTGGAAAGCACCTTTTTTGAATATTTTAACCATAGCAGTGAGGAAATGAACTATTTGATAAATTTTTTTGGTAGACATTTATGGAAAATGTGGTAGCATAGAAAAGGTGGTGAGTTGTTTGGAAAAGTGCCTCAAAGAAATTGGGTCCCATGGCACTGATGGACATCACCATGAGACCACATTTCTTTGGGGTTATTTTTCAAACAACTCATTGCCTTGTCTATGCTATTGCTTACTATTATTCTTTGATATATTCCTTCCAAGCATCCATAGCATAGACGAGGTAGTGAACTATTTGAAAAGATGCCTCAGTAGAAAGTGATCTCATGGAATGCCATGAAAAACAAATGCAATTGGAATATGCTCCTACTTATTACTTATGCTATGTGAAGTAATTGCATCAATGCTTATGTTGACTTTCTAAACAACTATATTATAGTTGAGATTTTATCATCTATCAACATCTAGTTATTAGTTATGGAATGTGAAGTAATGCTTTGAGTTTGAAAGATGTGCAATGCAACGTAATCAATGATATGAATATAAACTACACAAATATATTAATTACAATTCATTAGTTAAAATATTTATTCTATTACCTGTGTGTAGGTTTGACTAAATCCATTGGCACTGGGAGGTGTTCCCACGAAACCTACAATATTAGCCTATCCATCATCGAAAATCACATATTAAAATATCATTCATCAAAGAATGCTATTAACATGTAATAAATTTATAATTTTTTACTAGTTACACACCTCAATGGTAGGTGCAGTGGAGAAATAATCAGCTGTCAGGCTAGTGTATCTAGTATCAACACTGTGACCATACAATTTTATTGAAGTCATAAAACTAAATTAGGTAATATTTCATTTTGAAATTGAAATTTAATAAATTAAATTCAATCAAAATGCTAACTTTTAGCTAAGTATCAATGCCATAGGCCACATGCAAAATGCTAGCTACCCTTTCCATCTCCATAGTTGCATATGGATCTTGCATAGTAGCCTCCTAAGCATCGATGGGGTCATTTGATCAAGTCAGCCTGCAAGATTGAAACAAATGGGATCAAAGCCCACCACTCAAAAACTCCCTTGGATGGCGCTGTAGAATAGGGTTGGCATGCTACATGACACTCTGGGTCAAAGAGTTGCTGGCCTGCAAAGTCTCTACATCAACACTCTCCTTTGCAATGGAAGGGATAACAATGTGCTCATGAGGCAACCTATCAAGATGTCATCTCCCTTGCTACATAGGATCTTGTTGTGCATCGAGTCTATCTTGAGCCAACCCCCCACCTCTCCCTTGGAAGTCTCTCATATCAAAATAATTTGGGATTTTTTTCAAGATGAACTCACAAGATAGTTTCCTAAGGAAATATTGTGTGACTTCACAATTTTTGCATGGTGGCTCATCAAAAACCATGTACCACCTATCCCAAAAAAAAATCCTAATCTCTTGGTGGTGGCACCAATGAATAGGAAACATCTTCGCATTGAGGGAGAGATTTTCATTTGATTGTGGGTCATTGAATAATGCGTAGAAATCACCTTTTGTAATTTTTAAATCTTTTACATCTTTATATGATAATTTACCTTGGTAATAATCCCTAGCTGCTTGCCTCCTATCTTGCAAACTAGTTAATTGTTTGCTGATTGAATCTACATGTTTTAACATTTCTTTCAATGAAGTTCCTAGGGTCATTCTTTCCATGGTTGAACCATTTGGGTCATTCAACCTCTTGATTAAATCCTTAATTTTCTTTTTATTGTTCTCAATTTCCCTCATTAAGTTTTGTTGAGTGCCAAGAGGATGTTGAGGGATTGGTGGAGGAGATTGAGGTTGTGGTTGATTAACTTGAGGATTTTGTTGTTGTTGTTCTTGTTGTGCTTGTTTAGGATTTTTTCATCTTATTTTTGTTGTGCTTCTTGAGGATTTTGAGGAGGGTAACATCTCCTACAAATTCAAAAAATAAATATAAAAAACAACCTAAAACTAACAAATTCAAAACAAAAAAACAAACAATCCTTACCTCTCAGACCTCCTCATCGATGTGGTGGCATCCTAGTGATGAAACATCAACCATTGATGAATGTTTTTGAAAACTACCTCCTCCCAGAGTGCGAGCGTGAAAAATGGTGGTTTTGGCTATGGGAAAGAGAGAAAACACAGTCGAATGCAAGAATGAATTCAATTTTCTTTCTTTTTTCTTTTAATAGGTCATCACGTGAGTGCGTTATAATGTGCTTACATTATGGGCTCATTGTGGCTGACCCTTAGGCTTGGCACACCAATCCATAACATGAGCACATTATAATGTGCTCATGTTATAATGCGCTCGCATTATGAGTTTTCAAAACCTTTTTAAAAAGTTGGCTAGAAATTGGCTACCCATCCTCATGCACCTGCCCAAAGAAAGTACCATCCAACTTACTCCAAACCCTCAAATAACCATGGAAAACATTGCAACAGGTTATAAAACTCTAGAATAAAAAAAAAAATTGATCACTTAAACCCTTCCAAAGGCCACAAAACATAAACCCTTGTTCTAGGCTTAACAATGCTCAAAATGATGAGGGTTTATTGAAAGTGTGCATACACATCCTCCAAACACCTTGAAAATTATTTGAACACCTTGGAATATGCCTACACATGGTAAATAAATTGATTCCCATCCTTAAACACTTTAGTTTCATCAAAACCCTACTTGTAGCTATCATCTTTAAACCAAAAATCAATAAAAATCACTGAGGACAACAAAGAAACTTGATCAAATGACCTCCCATAAGTCTAAAACCACACTTAAACTGAAAAAAACCTAATTTAACCCATTCCACTGATCTACCAAGCCTCCATCCGTGGAATGGTTGTTTACCACCTTTTACACTCTCAAAACCCTTGAATTGAGGGTTTCAACCTAGTTTATAAAAAATAAGTCCCAATCAGATTTTTAAACTCAACAAGATCCCATCAAATAAACTTTATTTGAAGAATTACACACTATACTTTCAAAACCATTAAAAATTAAGGCCAAGTGTTACTGTGTAGACCGTACAACACTTGAAAATAATAGAATAAAACATTGTTTCTACAAAATAGGATACTTTTATTCCCATAATTGTTTCAAAATAAAATCCTCAATGCTTTTGTCACCCTTACAATTCCTTTATAAAGATGATACAATAGTTATAATAACTACCCCTTCATCTTCAACTGACCCACTAACTCTTTCTACAAGAATGACTCTTCATCTTCCTGAATTTTGCAATTTTGTAATTTTGCATCTTTTGCAACAAAAAGACAAATTTTGCAATTTAACTCCTTTGACCTCATAGAGACCTAATGGTGACTCAAATACATTTGAATGGGTCCACACATGACCATTTTACATGCATAGCATGATGATAATTCAAATTTTAAAATATTTCCTATTGGAGGCATGACAACACTAGGTGCTCCTGTACCATTCTACAAATCTCTTTGACATACTTTCACTACCTCCAAATATTATATAATCAACATACACAACCACAATCAAGATTTAATATTTTTAACTTTTAAATAAATATTACTATATGTGGTACCTTTATTGAATCCTTGATGCAACAAGTACCTATCTAATCTTGCATACCAAGCTCTAGGAGCTTGTTTGAGTTGATCTAATTCCTTCAATTTTCAGACCATATTAGGATTATCTGATAACTGAAAGGATTCTAGTTATTCAATATAAACCTCTTCTTCCACTTCACCATTAAAGAATGTAGAATTCACATCCATCTGATAGACTTTGAAATCCTTATGTGTTATAAAATCCAAAAACATCCTAATATCTTTCATTCTTTCCATCAAAGAAAATGTCTCCTCAAAATTTTTCCTTCCAATTGTGAGTAGCCTTTACAAACTGTAAGTGTGGAAAATGTAAACTAAATACAATTAAATACAACTCTTAATGAAACATTGTATCAAGATTAATCAGCAATTAAACTAATTTAAAACACTGAAAAGCCTAAAGATGTCTCATTGTCTCCTATCTCCAAAGATTTATCAAGTTACAAAAGCTCTCAGATTTGTAAGCACCATAACTATTTAAAATGCCTATCTAGAGAATGAAATGGATGCTAAATGCAATTATGTGATGATTAAGAATGATTTCTAGATGATATGATGCTACCGTAAACTATCCTAACATGAAACCTGCTAAATGGAAGCTACAGTAAAAGCTAATGATGCTGACGTGATATGAAATATACTGATGCCATGATGCTATGATGATACTAAAATGATAATGCTAATGATTGCTTGGTTGATTGAGTACTAATTCTTGTAGAGTAAGTTTGCATAAAAGATAATTCTCGGATGATTTTGATGCTTTAGAAGGTTGTATATATAGATGTATGACAATAGTTTTGCACAGGGGTAATACAACAGAGACTAAGATTAAATCTGGAGATTTGAATGGTACGAGATGAGAAGGTGGAGTTGATCATGGGGGATTGTTCCTCCCCATGAAAACACTAGGCAAGATGAGAGGAAATATTTGAGGTAGAAGATTGAGAGGATTGCCTATAGGTTTGTCCCCAAGGCTTTTCCCGTGAATGACAGTTAAATTAATTAGATTTGAAAAATCTAATTTTATTGGTGAGTGAATAGAGGGATTTGATTTATGCATTTATTTGAATATATTTGATTTATTCAAATTAGCAAATTAGGAAGATTTAATTAAATAAAACAAATATTTGATATTTTCCCATTTAATAAAGAAGAATATGATAAGATAATTAAATAACACAAATTATTGAAGTTGTGTATTTAATTTACGATAGAATTAATGGATAAAGTATAGAAGAAATAATAATGATAATATTTAAATAAAACAAAGTATTTAATTTTGTTTATTTAAATAAGAGGGAATTAATAGAAGAATTAATAGTGAACTTTATATAAATAAATATTTCTATTTTTTTATTTTTTTATTCAAGTGGTAAATGCTTTTGACCGGAGCTATGAACTAGAATACAACCATTCAACAATACCACCCCAACTGGGTTTGAACCTTGGTGGCAAGAACAACAATACCACCTTTAAACCATCACACCATGCCAATACAGACAAATATTTCTATTTATTTACTAAGTAGATGAATTTAGGATTAATTAAGCAAATAAATCATATTTAATTAATTAGATTCTCCAAACCATTTTTAGGTGTCTACACAAACAAGTCTTGACTTGTTTCTTACCACTTCTCCACTCTCATTTGGCTTGTTCTAGAATACCCACATAGTTCCAATTACATTCTTGTTTGTTGGTCTTGGGACAAGTTCCCAAGTCTGATTCTTCTCAATCTACATCAACTCTTCCTCCATGGCCTTGATCCAATATTCATCTTTGTATGCCCCAGCCACTATTCTAGGTTCAAATTTGGATAGTAAACAATTTTACTTGTTATTCTATCATAGAGGCCTTTCTACTTGTCAACACACCTCTACCCTTGTCACCAAAGATCTTATATTTTGAATGAATATTTTTCATGTACTTAGGGATTTAAGGGATCCTTTCTAGATCTTCTTCCTCTTCAACCTGCACTTATTTTTCCTTACCTTCATCTTTCTTAAATTCTTCTTTGCAAGAGGACTCATCTAATTCATATCCATCCATCATCACTGAAATTTTTTTTAAGTCTTGCTTCTTGTAGAATATCCAAAGAAGATTCCTTCATCTCTTTTGATATAGCATTTTCCTCCAAACACTCTAAAATATTTCACAGTAGGGGTTCTTCCATGCCACCACTCATAGGGAGTCTTTGAACCATTTCTCCTTGCTTGTGCGCTATTAAGTATGTAGAGTGCATTATGAATTACTTCTCTCTAGTAGAAATTTGTTAGATTTGCTTCCTTCATAATTTTCCTTGTTGCTTCTTGAATAGTCCTATTTACCCTTTCCACAACTCCATTCTGCTGAGGAGTCCTAGGGGAATAAAAATACCTCGTATTCCATGATCTTCACAAAAAAGTGTTAAACTCATTAGAGGTGAACTCTCCAACTTTTTCAGAACTGAAACATTTTATTTTCATATCCATTTCATTCTCAACCATAGATTTGAATGCCTTAAACCTTTCTAAAGCTTCTAATTTTTATTTGAGAAAAGTAATATTAGTCATTCTAGAGTAATCATTAATGAATAGCATGAAATACCTATCATCTTGAAAAATTATAATTCTAGTAGGTCCACAAAGATCTATATGCACCAACTCCAAAGGGCCAATAGTAGATTGTTCATTGAATTTGAAACTCTTCTAGCTTTCTTACCAATTTAACATTCCTTAGAGACAACATTGATAGGCTTTGTAATATTTGGTAGATCTCTCATAGATTGATTTGAACTAATTCTTACTGGGATATCAAAATTGATGTGACACATTCTTCTATTCCATAAACAACTTTAATTAATCTGATTCATAAAGAATTGACCATTTTCACCCTTAAGTTGATAAACATTTCCATCTGTCCTTCCTGCTGCAACCGTATTTCTAGAGGCATTTATGATCTCACAACCATTGTCCTAAAACACAATATTATATCCTTTGTTACACATTTGTCCTACATTCAAAAGGTTATTCCAGAGACCCTTAAAATAAAGAATGTATGTATTATACTTTCCATCAAAACTGATTAAAACTTTTCCACGTATCTTAGCAGATGTATCATCACCAAACTTATTTGAAGCACTTTCAAACCTCTCAAATTTTAAAAAATTACTCTTATCACCACTCATGTGATTTGAGCATCCACTATCAATGATCTAGTTGTTGTCCTCTCTAGCATGAAAATCCGTCACCATTGCTCCTCAAATACTATGACCTTTCATAGAACTTTCCTTCATACATCTCTCAGAGTTAGCAGAATTAGTTCTAGCATTTAGAACCTGAACAAGCATTCATCATCTTCATCATCAAGTTAATCGGATTCATCATCAAATATACTAGAATCTTCCTTAACATAGTAACTTCTCTTAATTGATTTACCTTTACGCTCCTTAGGTCTATCTCTTGAAGCTTTGACAATACATCTTGAAGTATAATGACCAATCTTTCCATAGTTAAAGCATTTGAAATGTAACTTACCTCTGTATTTTTTAGTGCCCTTTCTCAATTTTCTCACAAAGTTTGCTTCTAACTCATCAAATTCATTTGGTTCATATTCCTCATTCTTTGAGCTACTTTTCCAAATTTAAAAGAAATCTCCCTTTTTACATCACTTAGAAAAAACTCTCTCAATTCAAAAGTAGTTAATACAACAAACAAATGACATATAGAATAATTATTCAAATTCTAAATTTCTTCAATAACATAAACCTTATGACTATAGGATTTAATATTAAGAGTTCTTACTACCTTCTTTACCACCTCATCTTCATCTAGATTTCTTCCAAGACCTTTGAGAGAATTTAGAATTTCATCCACTCTATGCATGTAGCTTGTAATATCTTCATATTTTTTCATCCTTAGGTTTTCAAACTTGGTCTTCAAATTTTCCAACTTTTCTTGCTTAAACTTATCATCTCCTTCATAGATACTTTACAGCTTTTTCTAGATTTCACCAATAGTTTTAAAAATCATAACTTTCAAAATTTCTGAATTAGAAAGACTACACAAAATAGCATACATTTATTTGACATATGGTATCATATGCCTTGATTTCATCATGATTACTTAGACCATTTGCAAGCATTGCATATTTAGTGCCAACTCCAAACACTGGAGAGATAAGGAAAGCTTCCATCCCCATCTTCTAAAATACATAATTAGATGCATCAAACAGAGGATTCTCCTTTTTATGTGCCATCCCAAATCTACCTCAAGCGGTTAAGCTTTCTTCCAAGTAACCTTGCCCTAATACCAATTGTTGAATGCATAAGACAACTGAGAGGGGGAGGTGAACCAGTTGTACATTAAAACATCAAAAACCTCATTAGCATTTTGATCTACATTAATCCTTAAACCTTTAAGAACCATTAAAACCTTATCATGCATTAATAGAATGTAAATATAAGAAACATCAATGAAAACACATACAAAAACATGAGAACACCAGATTTACATGGAAAACCCAAGAAGAGAAAAACCATGGTGAGGATTAGCTCACAATATAGAGTAATTTCAACACCAAATACAATAGGCTCATTGTCAGAGGGCTTAGTTACCAAAGAGAAAAGAAGGGATAACTACCAATGGCTCACTTCTAGATTAGAAATAATAAGTTCAAGAAGAATGTTATAATGATAAATCCATCTCAAAGCAATAGAAAATTTCCACCACTGCTTCACTAGAACATTCACACTCTCTTTGTAGAATGTACACACCTTATTCTCACTACTTCCATTAGTCTTAGGTATTAAAGCTCACACTGCATTTTTCACTTTCACACTTCACATTTTGACAGCATATTACAAACATCACTCATATATTCTCCGTCAACTCAACACTTATATATACCATCTTCAACCTTGAAAATAATTCATAATGTTAGCTATGCCCCTCAAACATGCAAATTCAAATTAGGTCTACACAAAAAAATTCCCATGGTGGAGAGGAATGAAGGAAGACCACATAAAACCTTAACTTGGACCTAAATCCACACATACACGACACACCACACTTCCACAAACATTGAAGCATATCTACAATTAGTGTAAAGACCCAAGGTCTGTCAAACCTTTGTTAACACTATTAAATAATTAAGTACATGCTTCCTTTGATCCAAAGATGTCTCATGTACCACACATGCCACTTTAACATAATTTGGAATATTCCATTATCACCCTAAAATCCAACAAATTCTTCACAACATCATACACAAGAACATATTCATTCTACACAACCAGCTAACCTCCCACACAATACAACACCTAAATCCAATGTTGCAGAGAACCAAAACATAAACAACCCAGAGTGAAGATAGATACTAGCAATATAAGCACACTTATAGATCAACCAAACGAAAAACAAAACTGTGGAGAAATGCAAAGAAATTTTTTTTCTCTTAGACAACATTACTTACACAGTTCACACAATGGTGAACACAACTTTCTCTACACAACAATCTAGAACTTGAAACTATAGATGTGACACCTCTGATCAACATATCCGAATTGCAAAATTAGATCTTTATCTATGAAGAAATGTGAAGCAAAACACTGAACACTACTCTACTACACTGAACACTCTTCACCACACTATTTCCTCTTTTATTCAAATTTTCTCAAAATCACTTGGATATCAAGCACCAAAAACACATTATCATCATATGGAAAACTTCTATAGCATCTAAACCACACAAGAGGTTGAACATCACTAAGTCATGCTTGTCAAAGAAACACTAGAGGTTGACATCAGTGATAATACTAATGACAACATAATCCAACCAATCAAAGCATCTTCATAGACTTCCAATTGTCTTTCCATAGACCTATTTACATCAATGAAACAACATAGATCTATCGAAATCAATGACAACAAAAACTTCCAACATTTTTTTCTCTCACCTAAGTGATTGGACCTAACTGTACACCTAATTTCCTAAATTATGTATCCCTAGCCTGTTTTTACACTTATCAAGAAATCAAATGTGCAAGATCCAAGTACACACATAATATTTTTCTCCCAACACTTTAGATCTCAAAAATTGAGGTATCTATACTAGGGAATCCTTGCACCCTATTCCCCTTAATGTTGCACCAAAATTCAAAATGTTTGCGGTAGTAATTTTTATTTGAAATTCAAATTCTAATTGTAATCAAGGGAAAAATCATATTTGTTAGATGGTTAGATCAATAACACTAAAATCCATTGAAAATAACGAAGCACAAAGGAAAAATGATGAAAACAAAAGGAACGATATTACCATAAGTCTTCCTCTTCCATGCTTCACCTTCATTACACCTCCTAGCTTGCAGTAAAATGTTGCCCTCAGATTCGTGTATGAGAAATTATGACAAATGACAAGACTAAAGCAAGTTTTGAAGGATTTATTCAAAATCTAAATGCCTATGCCTATTGCCAATGCCTATATCTAAAACAAATGCCAAAAGTGATTAAATGACTATAATAATAAATAATGAAATTGCATATGACAAACTAAGTGTGAGAGTAAATAAATGCCTAGAATGTCTATGCAAAATGTCAGCATGTGTGTATGTTTTTGTGTTCGAAAAATGAGAAGAAGATGGCATTTTATAGAAAATGCCATTTCAAATGGACGGACGAGATAAATTATTAATGAGAACCTAAAATGAGCGATCTAGATTAAACCTGAGAATCCCATTAAACAAAGAATCCCTAATTAGGGTTAGGGAAAAATCTTTAATCGAATGACAAAATCGATCGACGGGAGAATAAATGAGAAATTAATTGAAGAAATAAAGATTTTCAAAATCAAGAAGATAAGATTGGTTCGACGGCAAGATTCAAAAAAATCAAGAGATAAGATTTGGACCTAAGATAAGATTTGGAAAAATCAGAATCCGATTGCTTGATTTTGAAGATTAATTAATAATTTGAATTAAAATTAATTCAAATTATGGATTTTGAAGATAATAAATAATCTTTTCGATTATTTATCAAAAAACCACAGCTGATTGATATCATTTTAAATAATTTAATTTATTTAAAATGAGAAGAATATAATTGGCAAAATAATTAAATTTAATTATTTAATTTAGAGATGAGGTTAATTAATTAAATAAATTAATCAATTCCCATTTAATTAAGACATTATTGACATATTAAATAAATAAATAAATTCATTTATTTAATAATCAAGAAGAATTAAATGATTAAAGGAATTAAATAAATTAAGAAATTTATTTAATTAAAGAAACACTTAGACAATTAATGACATTTTAATAAATAAATAAAATTTATTTTATTTAATAATCATGAAGAATAAATGACATGAATTAATTAAATAATTAATGAATTATTTAATCAATAGTCAAATGGGACCAAGGACATAATTAAATGTCATAATTATGCTAGATGAAAGTGGTAAAAATGAAGCTTCATGTGCCTAGGTCATTTTAGGTGTCTACACTAATTGTTAGCCATCTAAATTTAATTTTCAAGAAATTTTATCAATAACATATAAATACCTAGCCATTTCATTTGAAAGGAATCGAAGAATTAAAGCAAGATCATTATAAAGCAATTATTATCAAGTCAAGATCAATTTGAGAGCATTCAAGAACAAGAATATTGTAGCACTTGACATCGTGCCATCATGTCAAGTTTTACATGTGAATTTGTTTTATGTTTATATATACATTTTATTTATGAGGACGCATCACTTAGGTCTTCAGCAAGACAAGCTAAATTACAATCTAGCCTTAAGGATGGATGACTTCAGTCCTTCAAGAAGATCGACCTATGGGCAAGTTACAACAAGTTGTGGATTCATCATTCATTTATCATTTAGCCTCTATCCCTGAAAAGGATAGGCCCTCTTTCATCAAATTTTCCATTGTGGTGGTTGAAACACCAACACGAGGTTTGACTGAGGAAAGATCCCATATGGCACAACCATTCATCTCCTTTTGAATATGTAGGTAAAATTTTTAAGTGGATTAAAGGAATATTTGAAGGCAATTCACTCGTTCATGCATCCTAGCCTTAGAACTTGATAAGATACAAAAACTACAATATCTTGATAATAGATGGAGATTCAACAATAAGATCCTAAAGTAAGAAGCTACTAACTAAGGACCTAAGGACTACAAATTCATATTTTAGTTTCACAAACCTTGAATAGGATGTCCTTGCACCCTAGTCCACCAAAAATAAGTTGATATTTGAATCAGGGGTGCATAGTACTCTACTCTTTTTAGATCCAGTCTCATAAATTGGCTTTACAATTTTATTGTTATAAAAAATATTGTATTTTTAGATTAGGTCTCATAGTTTAATTAGGTCGATAAAATCAAATCAACTTCAATAAATTTCCAAGTCATTAGAGGATCAAATCCAAGGTTGATTGGCTCACATTCAAGGGTGGAATTTGTGGTAAAGGAGGATATTGTTGCACCAAAAGATCAACCTATTAATGCCTAATAAAATTGTTGGGTTTATACAAGATCCAAGATCCATAGGAGACAGTTAAACCATGTCATGAAGCCCAAGTGCCACGTTTTCCCACACTGGGGAGACCAAGGGTGACACCTTGCAAAAATAAACCCTAGCGCAAGTGAGGGGTTTGAACCTATGACCTCGGCTTAGATACAAATTGTTGCAAAGGCGGTTGTCATTGCACCAAAAGATTGACGTGCTAATGCTTGATACAATCACTAGATTTATACAAGATCCATGATCCACAGAAGGTAGTTAAACCATGTTACAAATCTGAAGCACCACATTGTCCCATGATGAGGAGACCAAGAGTGACACCTTGCAATAGAATTCAATCTAATTTCCTTGTTGATTTGCATCCCAATATTATTTGCAAAAATATTGATGTTAGTGATCTATGCATTAGACCTAGGATCCATTTTTCTATTAAACATTTTTGTGAATGTGACATATCTTACACTTGCAATTTTTTAATTTTTGAATGCATAAATCATAAAATTGAATTTAAAACCTAGGTTATTTAAAAATCTTGGTGATAAGGGTATGTGTAGGATCATCATGGAAAAAATAGGCCCTTAAGTGGCAAAAAATTCAGAAAAAATAGAGTTAGGCAACTTGACATAAAAATTTGAATAAGTTATCTATATTATTTCAAAAATATGTAAGGATAGAATCTATATAAAATTGAATGTAGTTTCTAAACTACTAGATTTGTTTAAAAAAAAAAAAAAAAAAGGTCTATTTCCATAAAAATTTGAAATTTCAATGCAATAGTACTTAAATTTCTGTGGACAAAATAGTTACAGGTATCATTCCAAATTCACCCTAACCACAAAAAAATGATAATATTTTTTTATAATATTTTTAGATATAAGTAGAGGACTCATGTCCTAATGTGATGCATATTTTTTTGTAATTTTTTCCAAGTAAATAATTAATTATGAATGTTTTATTACAACTTTTAAAAAATATAAAACTTGTATGTCCTAATTAATCTTAACTTAATAAAATTTCATGAAATTCAATTTTTATTTTTTAATCCCATAGTATGAAAAAGCATATAATGTGACGATATTTTGATTCAAAAAAATGTGATACCGCTTGAAAGCTATATATGTTTTTCTCAATCATCCCATCAATCAGAATTTAGCTTGTAACTAAATAGAAAATGAATAATATTTATTTATTAAATTCAAAGTAAAAACATAATTTACTAAGTTTAGAATCTCCTTTAAAACCCTTTGTTTCATTAATTTTGGGTAAAAGTCATCACCATACCCATCATATTGCCACTTTTTGTCCCATCATGATCCTGCACATACCCATAATTTGCATTTATTTTAAAAAACTATCCATGTTTATTAATTTTCATTATTAAAATTAAAAAATAATTTGGGAAAAATGAAATAAATTTCAAATCTGATTTTCTATTCTAGGGTTTAGATATAAATTATTTTTATTGGTAAAATTAATTCTAAAATTATTTTATTATTTATGCATGCATATTTTGATGAAAAACATTGAAAACATGATAAAATTGCATAGTATTTTCATTCCAAAAGATCAAAAAGCATTACTTTTTTGTATTTTTTGGAAGAATCAGTTGATCACATCATTTAGTTTCTATAAATTATCATTTGAACATATTCAATTTCTCTAAAAATATCCAAAATTATAGGCATACATATGCTTCATATAGAGAAATTTGGTTTGGTGCATTTCAAAAAATTTGTTGACTTTCAAACCTAAACCTTTGAGATATTGGACCCTCAAAAACTGTTAATAATTCCTAGATTTTAAATTTTACAAAATACCTATCTAGACTAGGGTGTCCTTGCACCCTAGTCCACCCATTTTAGTCTGAAAATGGGTGTGCACATCCCTATGTGTATCCTTTCTCCAGATCTCATTCTTGTTTTGGAATTTTATTTCTCTAACCTATCTGATTTTTTCTAAAACATTTTCATCTCGATCCTTATTACATAACACAATGTTTTTTTTGTGTTTTTCAAATACCAAATGGATCTCACAAATACTCTATGGAATTTCCATCTTCCAATGGTTAGCTAATTAGAGGGATTGTCCAATAAATGAGTGAAAGATGCAAAGAGATTTCCTCCTACGCTTTATTTTCTACAAAACTTGGGAGGGTGATCCCACATAATGCATTTAAGATCCTATGTGCCAATTAACCTTGTAAATTGTAAATAATAGATAAGATCTACACATAATTTCTTGATGATTCAATGAATGCAAATATCTAGCAAATCCTTTACACATTAATTATTTCATAAGTAGCAAAACATGGTAGACTTAAATTTGACATACATTTTAACAAGAAATTAATAATTTAATGATTTGAATGTAGTTTTTGTGAAAGATATTAAATATGCAATGTAAATATAGATCCCAAACCAACACCTTAACCTAGGGTATGAAGTTATATTAGATACAAATCATAATGAATAACATCTTAAAGCTTAGTATCACAGAGCTACTATAACACTACATTACAACACCATACACAAATATCCAAAACCAAAACTCATTACCATATCCTTGCATTCAAAATACAAAAATCTATGGTTCTATCAAAGTGGTTTAACTAATTCCTTCAATCAGAACAAAGATAAAAGAATACATTCATTGGAACACAATGAAGATCTCTAAAAAGATCTCTGAAAATATCTTTGATCAATTTCATTGATAGTTCATATAACAAATACATGAGGAGAGAATTAGATCAAGAATTATGTCATACTTATATTCAAATGCTAGCACTATCATACAAAATTAAACTTGCATAAAATGAAGACTCAAAATCCTAGATACAAACTTAAAATCTATTCTTTGTATTGTCTATTACAAAATTTCTCATGAAATCAATCAACAACCTGTGTAATTGGTCTTGAACTCCATTTTATAGAAACAAGGGAGAAAAAAAATCTTTAGGCCAATGTACACTCATCACATTTTCATTTGAAAATTACAATTACATTTTAAAATATAGGAATATTCCAAGGAAAAAACTGTTATATTTACATTTGCAATCCTTTGTCCCTTTGAATTACTTTTCCTCTTTTTTTTCATCTATCCTTGAAGGTTGCCCATAGAAACTGAGTTGGCATGTGAAGACGAAATTCCATGTATGCAAAATGTAAACCTTTATCTCCACTCTTGTTGAAGGCTCTTTTATCTACTAATTGTACCAAGATCAAAATTCACTACCACCTTGTCTCAATATCAACTCACAAGTCATGAATGTTAACATAATTTCTCTTCCAAAGCTCAAAATCATCATCAGATGGCCATGTGTATGAAATAGATTCATCCAATTTGATCCTTTATAGTCCATACTTGATAAATTTTTAAGTTGTTTCTTTATCAAAATCCTCAAGGAAACCACTTATGAAAGATACATTATCCATACTATCCTTCATCATGGCAATATCCACTCTTTCACAAATAACTGATGCTTGTGTGGAAATTGCACCATTTATATGTTCTCTCCATTGTTGAATTAGCTTGACACTACCAACATCATTCAAAATATCATGTAGTAGACCAAAATCATATTCATCAAACCTTTGTACAAGCTCCCTAATTTTATTTTCCATTGGATCCACCAACCCTTGGTATTCTACAATTCCTTTCACAATTTTATGGATTGGGGAAATTTTGAGTGATTTATTGGCATCAACAGTTTATCCAATAGCCATATGTTGCAATGTTTCCAACCTAGGAATCCACTTATCCATAAATGGGATGGAATGTTCCCTATCCTTGTCAATTCTCTTTATTGCATCAAACATTGCAAAATAATTTGAATGAACACTAAGTATTGAAGAAAGATAACTCCAAGACAAAACACACCTATGTTATATATGTATATAACATAATATTGTACCCCCCCCCCATCCCCATCCCACATAGTGGAAAAAAAGACACCAAAGAAAAGACTTGATAGATGGTAGCCCTATGTCATCATCTGTCGAAGACTGAAAAAGGACGTGTGGCCCCGACGGGAATGTCAAAAACCCTAACCATTTTCCACATTTTCTTTTGTTTTGGTCCGCCATTTTCTTCATTTTGTCTTGCATTTTTTTGGAGAGGGAGGCACGAGCATTGAAATGTAGTTACAAGTGGCCATGGGGAGGGATGCACGAGCATAGAAATTGAATTATAGGTAGCCAAAAGAACGTGGGCATTCAAATGGAGTTGTAGGCGGCAGGCAGACGAACCAATGCATGCATTTGAACCAACGTGAGCAACAGGTGATGATGGCCGAACCAACATAAGCAATAGGAGGTAGGTATATCTACCATTGTTTCTACCATTTCTCTATTCCGTAGCAATTGTGAAGTAGGGCTCATTGAACTATGAAGAACAATTGTTAATGGGTATTTTGTGAAATACAAATAAAATGTTTTTTTGGGGGTTTTCATTGGGAAAAGAGGTATTTATTTGAAATGCAAGGATGTTAATGTTTTTTTTTGTTAAGGGGTTTTTAATTTTTGTCTCCTTTGCTCCTATATTTTGGTTTTTGAATTTTTCCATTGCCGAATGAAATAAGTGACAACCCATTGTGGAAATATGAGTGAAATTATTGAATGACATTTATAGAAACCATAAATCATGAGAAATATATTACGAGGTTGGAAAAATGCAATGTGGGTTCTACAATAAAATGATATATTTTAAAAACCACATAAAACCCACTTCATTGCCATTCTTCACATTCTAATTCATAATGGACAAAAAAGCGCAAAACGTGGCATTCAAAATCATAATTTGCAAATAACAAAAAGCCCATACAAGATCCCATTTTTTCTGCGATTTTATACACTGTCGTTTTGGAAAACATATTGTCTCCTAAAACTTTGACTGTTCTAAAACCTGTTAGAAGTAACAACCCAATTGGTTACTAACCCCTGACCTCAATTTGGTATGTTTTGTGATTGTCTTGACAAAATTTTGTGATTTCTATAGTAGGAATGTAATGAAACTAGAAAACACTAGGTATTATGAAACTTGCAAGGCACAATGCTATAGATTGTTTGTAGTGTTGGAAAACACATTGTCCCATGTCAGTTAACTCCTACCTACCCTTCCTGAATGTTTGGTCTTGTCTGCCAGTATAGTCGACTTTGGTATAGTCTAAATGTCATTTCACTTTCATCATGTGATTGGAACAAAATGCCCTGATGGAAAAGAAGGCCAGATGCACAAATTACACTAATGGAAAGACTTGATGGTCAAACATTAAATCTGACCTATTGTAGCCTGTCCCAACGTGGGCATTTGAATGGAGGAAGAAACCAGAACAACATGCAACAATGGCAATAGGTAGCTATATTTTCCATTGTTTCTGCCATTTCTCTATTTTGTAGGAATTGTGAAGCAGGGCTCATTGAAAGCATTATTTGCAAATAGAAAAATGAGGTGCCAAGAATGTAATGAAATTGAAAAATAGTAGGTATTATGAAACCTGCAAGACACAGTGTTATAGATTGTTTTGTAGTGTTTGAAAACACACTATCCCATTTCAGTATGTCATTTCACTTTCTTTATTTGATTGGAACAAATAAATTGCTTGCATTATTTGTAGAGTTGGAAAACACAGTGTCTCCTCTAAGTTGTAGAGGGTTTTACAACACTATATGGGTTGCTTGTTTCTTAACACCTTGTATGGAGATAATGTGTTTTCCAACACTGCAAATAATGTGAGCATTTATTTTGTCAAACCAGATGAGGAAAGTGAAGTGCCATTTCAATCTCATGTTACATACATAGGCAATTTTTTTCTATGAGTTAGATTTCTCCTTATTAGAACAAATAAATTGCTCGCATTATTTGCACAGTTGGAAAACACACTGTCTCCTCTCAGTTGCAAAGTGTTTTACAACACTATATGGGTTAATTGTTTCTTAACACCTTATATGGAAACAATGTGTTTTCAAAGACTTTAACTAATGTGAGCATTTATTTGGTCGAATCCAATGAGGAAAGTGAAATTCCATTTTGATGTCATGTTGCATACATAGGTGTTTTTTGTTTACGAATTAGCTTTCTCTTGATTGGAACAAATAAATTGCTCACATTATTTGCACAGTTGGAAAACACACTATCTCCTCTAAGTTGCAAAGGGTTTTACAACACTATATGGATTGCTTGTTTCTTAACACCTTATATGGAGATAGTGTGTTTTCTAACACTACAAATAATGTGATCATTTATTTGGTCAAATCAGATGAGGAAATTGAAATTCCATTTTGATGTCATGTTGGATACATAGGTGCTTTTTTTCCATGAGTTATCTTTCTCCTGATTGGAAAAAATAAATGCTCACATTATTTGCACTGTTGGAAAACACACTACCTCCTCTCAATTTAAATGTAAAGGGTTTTCTCATAGTGGGTTTCTTGCTTCTTAACATGTACAGTTTTGCAACATGGAATGTTACAAAAACAATATGAATGTCTTCAAAATCACACCTTCCATTGTTGTGTTTAAATTTTGCATGATTGAAAAGAAAAAGTGCACAAAATAATTGTAATTTGGAAAACACAATGTTGGGTTTTAGTTATTTGAATTTCCTTATTTAAATGTAAAGGATTATCTCACTGTGGGTTGCTTACTTCTTAACATGTATGGTTTTTCAACATTGAATGTTACAAAATAGTATGAATGTCTTCTCCCAAAATCAAACAACACTATTGTGTTTAAATAAAATGCTTGCATTATTTGTAGTGTTGGAAAACACACTGTCTTGCTTCTTAGCATCTATGGATTTGCAACATGGAATGTTACAAAACAATATGAATGTCTTCAAAATCACACCTACCATTGTTGTGTTTAAATAGAGTTCTCGCATTATTTGTAGTGTTGGAAAGCACACTATCTCCTATCAGTTGTTCCCTCTAATACTAGTATATTATATGAATTGGCCTTTAATACTAGTATAGTATACCGTTGCTTTTTGTGTAGGAGTTATCTTTTCCCCTAATGGTATATTATACCAATATTAAAGGTCGATTCATATAATAACTAGTATTAGATGGAATGAGAGAAGCTAACTCCTAGACAAAAAGCACCTATGTATGTAACATAATATCGTACCCCGATATTGGTGTCTAAATGGTTTGGAAACATTAGGTGGGTTGTAGGTTTTGTAGAACACATTGTTTTGCATCCTAGAATTTTTGAAAACGGTATGTATGTATTGAAAAGCTTTGTGTTATTTAGACCGTATGAGTGTGGTGATAGTCATTGTTTTCTAGACAACTAGTAAGGTATTTGGCTTTAGTGCGTAGTGGGTTTTACAACATTTTGTGTGTTGGAGGTTTTGTAAATCATGTTGCTAGCTCACCTCCCACTATGTTTTCCAACCTGTAATCATACTATGCATGTATATTTAGATCATATTAAGAAATAGAAACACAAATTTTATTTTGCGTAAGCCTTGTTATAAGGTTCCTTTCATTATATTTGTACTATCTAAATTACATTCATACCATTTTGTTAAATTCTAGGTTTCAAAACATTATTTTTCTCCTCCAACTCCTACATGTGCACTCCAACCATTAGCTTTCAATGTGTAGACATGAAAATGTGCAAACATGAAACATAGATTGTTTTCCCCTTTATTTCTCCAAACTAAAAATGCACATGTCATTCTACCTTGAATTCCTGTGCTAGAAAAAAATCTTTGAAAATGACAACTCATACTCCAATTGTTTGTACTGTCTAAATTGCATTCATATTGTTATGTAAAATTCTAGGTTGGAAAACACTGGGTTTTCAAAATATGCAACCCACATAATGTTTTAAAACCCTTTACAAGTAACAACCCAATTGGTTACTCACCCCTCACCTCAATTTGGTATTTTTTGTGATTGCATTGAGATCATTTTGTGAGTTAGATAGTAAGAATGTAATGGGATTGGAAAATAATGAGTTTTAAGAAATCTGCAACCCACACAATGTTCTAAAATCCCCTAGATGTAACATCCCAATTGGTCAGCTAGGAAATTCGAGCTAATGCACCTATGTACATAAAGTTGCTTAGAAACCCCTCACCTCAACTCGCTTGGTCGTCTCCCCCTCCTGCAATGCCCCTTTCTCTCCCATGATTCACTTTCAACTTGCAGAAGGAGAAAACCCAGAACAAAAAGTTTTTTCCAAGAACAATACTTGTTACAATCTAAAACACGTCTTAATCACATCAACACCCTTCCCACCCATAGTGAATGGACAACTTCTCACAGAAGGGAAAAAAATGTCGGTGTAATTCAATGCGACAATACACCGCCTTTCTTTCCTTGTTGTGGTGTTTCCTTCTTTCTATCAGTTCTGTCACTTCTATCATCTATTTGGCGGGTCCCACACTACATCTACTCTTCATGTTATGTATGTTTCCATGTATGTTGTTATGTATTTTTTTATGATTTTTTGTATGTGCATAGGTGGGTTTTTTTGGGAGATTAGTTGTGTTTGTAGAGGGTTTTACAACATTGTGTGGGTTGGAGGTTTCATAAATCATGCATTCACCTCCCATGGTGTTTTCCAACATGCAATCATTCAAATTTTTAATGATTGTTGGGAAATAGTGGGTGTTTATTAAATTTTTCCTTTCATTACATTCCTACTACCTAATTAACAAAAGATTTTCAAGACATTCCTGCCCATGCTCTCAACCACAAAACTTTGAATGTAGAGAATGAAATAAGTGGCAAACCACATTGTGTTTTCCAACCTACAAATTATATTGTGCATTTATTTTTAAATGATATGACGAAATTGAATTTCAATTTTTTTTCTATAAGAGTTGCTATAAATTATGAAGGTGAATGAAATTTTGTACATTGTTACTATCTACAAACTTTAAGGTTTTCATTAGAAGAATGTTGTCTATGCATACTTGCATGTTCAAAAATAGTATGTGTTATGAAACCTGCAACCCAAATACTATTCTCAACTTTGAGAGTGTCTTTCTCATTAGAGAATGCAAATGTTTTGTTTTTAATAAGTTGTTTATAAAAATTTTCTACCCTTTCACATAGGACTCTCATGTCTCCATCCAACTAATTCTCTTTTGTGCACTGACATCCTATTCTTCCTTCTTTTTATGTTATGTATGTTTCTATGTATATTTTTTTGTATGATTTTATTCATTTTTCTATGTACATAGGTGTGTTTTTACAGTAGATTAGCTGCTACTTTTTGGTCAATCAAGGTGATTGGAAATTCTTTTTTTGACTTGTTAACCTTTGTTCTTGCAATGATCTCTATTTTTTTCAGTTGTATGTAAAATTAATGGTTCAGTTTATAATATCATTAAACAATGGTTATGATACTGATATGTCATTTAGATGTTCATTGAGAGAGACATGATATAAACAAAAGTCTAATAGTGGTATGTGGTATCCTTCTTGTTCTATCTTCTATGTGCTTATTGATTATTGTAAGTTATGGCCTCTTTCATATGTTAGGAGAGATGATTTTTTTATATATCCGAATGAACATTCAGTGCTTCATAATTCCTACATATAGGTAGAATGGTAGATATAATTGCTGATATATACTACTAGTGTTAGCAATAGGTTAAATTGGAAATTAAATTCCCAATGTACATTTTAATATGTTTTTTTATTGTCTATGCAAGCTAGCATTTTTCACTCACCACAACATATAAATTTTATATTGGTGAAATTTAGAATAAAAAGAATTCTTTGTAGCACCAAATGTCTTTAATTTTCCAATTTAATCTATCACTAACACTTTTCTTCCTTCCAAGTGGTTGATATATTCGAGGAAACAAAATTGAAGAAAACAAGGGCAGGTGGATTGAGAAGGATGCTTTTGGAGACATGAAACTTCTACACTAAATACAAGTGATTCTAGTTGTCATAGCTTGAATTGCAAGTGTATGGGTTAGTTGAACTTCCAAAATTTATTTTGCATTAAGAAGTTATGATATTTTTATAGATGAGATGCTTATTGTGGTGAATGCAAAGAATTTCCAGTTGAATTTTTTTATTGTGCATAAACAAAAACAACTATGCATTTCATATGAAAACCATACATGCAAACAAATCATTTTACTTTTCCATCAATGAAAACCCTTTTTCTTTAACCAATATTCATTTAATGCTTTTCAGAAAACGTAGAAAAAATGTAGCTATCTACATAAAAAAGAACATAAACACACTTGTAACTCCATTTCAAAGT
>VDFB02372499.1:0-18954 GCA_007258455.2 Sequoia sempervirens
GACCCAGTTCAGCAGTTTGATGTTTAGATGGAGAAATAAGGAGTATTTAATGGATTATTAAATATTTAATATTTTGACTTTATTATAAAGTCACTTTATTGAAATATTTAAATATTTAATTATTTGGCTTAATTATAAAGTATTTATTATACTTTATAATAAATTATTAAATGTTGACTTAATGAGTATTTTATATTCATTAAAAGAGGGACGCCAATAATTAATTATTTCTCCTAAGTTAAAAATACAAATTAAATCATTTATTTAAATGATTTATTAAAAGGGAGATTGGGTCGAATTTCTTCAAGGGGCAATATATACCTTCTCAAGGCAAAATCGAACTATCTTGATTATTATTCAATTTTGTCTTTATTGCTCTGAGCATTGGAGTTTGCAAACCTTAGGGTTTCTGGCAGACAGGCGTTTCTGAAGAACGAAAACTCTTCAAAGATCAGGCAGACTGAGGCTGTGCAATACCAGCTGAAGCTTACACTTGGTGATTTCACACAGGGATCACAGACTGAGCTTATTCATTGATTTTAGCAGAGATTCACAGGGATAACCATCAGACAGATAAGGCGACTTCATCAGAGAACTTCATTCAGAGATCTGGCATTTTCCTTGGAGGCCGTACCTTGTCATTTATTGCAGCAGGCCGTACTTTTTCTGTACTTCTCCAGGCCGTACCATCTCTTCTCCAGAGGAACGCATATATTCATCAGCTTCCGGTGTTTGTGGCTTGGGCGCTTTGGATTGCTGACGAGTTTGCATTGTTTTGTGAGCTTGGAGAACCTCTCTTATTTCTGGCCGTACCTTCTTCTATCTGCTGCAGCCGCCATTAAAGAGAAATCAGGTTTTTTCAATAAATTTATTGTATTTCATTCAGATCTCCGTATTTGTTATTGTATATGCTCTGGAATCAACAATAAATGATGCGCCTACTGTTATTGAGCAAGATCTTAGCGTATATTGTGTTCTAGAATTTTATTTGAATTTTCCAAGCATTATTTAGTAAAATCGCAACTTTTGATATTCCTCTGAAAACCTTCAAAAAATACAAAAAAACCAAAATTTGCAAAAACAACAAAAAATTCAGTTAGGGTTTGAATCGAGAACCATCAGGGTTCTGACAAATGGCTTTGCACATATCTGCACAAGCATTGTTTCTAAGAAGCTCTGCGCACACAAAGACAACACAAGACAACTATGTGCACACTATTCAATCACACCAAACCAATGTGAATTCTTCAATTACACCATGCTATTCCCATAATGTTCCTTCCAATAACTACACCGTGATTCTCTAGACCTTTGCTTCCAATAATGTTCCTTCCAAATACTCATTCCAGTACTAAAACTTACTCTTGGGCAGCAAGTTTATTTGGGAGGCCTTCATCTTTGATTTCTTTTTGTAGACCAGCAATTCTGTTCACGCATTCATTTGCTTGTATATAAATATTTAATATTGCCAATTCATCCCTGTTCCACATTTTCATTTTTGTGCAAGGGATAATTCAGTCTTCCATGAAATTATATATCATGTGTCCTTTGATGTTTTCTGATTCTCTCCACCATGCTTCTACCTTTTGGGTAAAATCAGGGTCTGTTAGCCAGAGAAATCTGAACTGCAGTGTGGGAGTCTAATTGGATGGGCCAGTGATCTGTATAAGAAATCTGAACTCCTGAAACTGACACTTGCCCTGAGATGTCTTGTAGCAGACACACTTTTCTAAGAAACTAATTCTGTTTAATTTATCTGCTTTAGAGTGTATACCATTTTTCAGTTGCAATAAGTGAAAAGACCTTGCACAAAGTCTAGAAAGCATATTGGTGCTACTTAACAGCTGTATCAAAACATCTACCATGGAATGAATTCTAGGGTTTTCATTAAAAGTGGGCTATGGTGTTTTGATCTCAGTCATTCCAAGGATCATGTATCCTCTTTTGCATTCATATTGCTTTGTATTCAATTGTCTTTGTAGTCGGCAAGAAAGAAAAAAAAAATGTGTTAATGTGTAATTAGTCACCGACCATTGGTTGGTTGCTACTTGGTAGTTGCCAACGATTGGCGTTCTCAACCAACATCGGCTTGCCATATATTGCATGTTTGCACTTGTAGTCGACGACCAAATACATTTTGTATTTTGTAATTATTGCCATCCAATGAATGAAGGACTACACGACATATATTATGTGCATTCTTTTGAGTAATTGATATGTTTTATTATTGCCATTATGTATTTCCGTTCACTCTTTACTAATCATTCAATTAGCATTGTCAAGTAAACATTTAGCGTCGTTGCTGATACGAACCCTAGCAATACACAACTCATAGACAAGAATCATGTTGATGTAATGGGACAGCCAGCTGAAGAACCTATGCAAGCAAACGACGAAAGGGAAGATGCGTTGACAAAAGACTTGGTAAACCTATGGGACATTTCGCTAAAGGAACGCGTACGGAGGGAAGCTATCAAGAGAAAGGTCCCTCGGGCCACCATCAAGGACAATCTAATTGTCAACCCAAAGGTTGATTGTCTTCTCGACAAACTGCCGAGACTAATTGCACGTCACTACATCATCCTACAAGATCTTCAGGCTGAAAGAGCCAAGGAACAACAAAGGCAATAGATACTGCAATGGTACAAATGATAGTGGAACCACCACCCGAAAGTGAACAAGTCATTGACCCAATGTTGCTAACAGTGAACATAGGGAGGAAGCCAGTTGTCGTACAAATGGAGATCAGGGGGAAGAGCCTAACAAACACAATTGTTAACGAAGGATCGAGAGTCAATGTACTACCCAAAGATACATGTAAGTGCCTCGAGAAGCCAACACTCTGGCCACCAACATTCCAATTGGTGGGCGCTGACCAGCATGGCATCAAGCCATTGGGAACATTGATGGCGCAAAAGGTGACAATTGGGACCCAATCATTCCTATTGAAATCTATGGTCATTCAATTAAAGAAAAAGGCGTACGATGCATTACTCAAGAGAGGATGGTTGATTGCAGCCAAGGCAAACCATAATTGGAAATGAAATACACTCTCCATAGAAAACAACGAAAGGAAGTATGCGATTGACTTGAAAAATCAAGCAGTACGCAAGGAGAGGGCATTGTCCAACTCAGACTCAGAAGGAGCTGAATCAGTTTCAAATGAAGAAAGAAGATTTATGGAACCCAATGACGAAGGCATCCTTGACCTCCAACATTGCTTCAAGGACAAAACGAGCTCACTCTATGGAATTTTCACTAGCAAATGGAAGATTATGAAGTGTTCCAACAAGATTGTAATATGTTGCAAATTGATGAGATCGAAGGAGAAGAAGAGGACAAAGCCCCAACAAGTCAAACATTTCCTCCAGAGTACAAAAAAAACGAGAGAGTGGCCAAGGTGGATGACACACCAACTCATACTTTTGATCGAGACAAGGTGATCAAGTACGAAGAACCAAGAATGAAGAAGGTGAACTTAGGAAGAGAACAAACTATGCATGATCCTAGTCGGAGACGATTGGAATCCGGTGCTGAAGGCGACAACATTCAAGATCTTCACGGAATAAAAGAATGCCTTTGCATGGACGGACAAAGATTTGAAAGGTGTACCTCCAGAACTATGTGTACATAGAATTCCCTTGGTGCCGAGAGCACAACTTGTACGAAAGAGGGGTACCGAATGAACAAAAATTATGCAACAAAGGTGCAAGAGGAAATCAAAAAAATGTTGGAAGCGGGAATAATCTTCAAGGTTGAAGTCAGCGATTGGGTCTCTCCAATTGTCATATCACTGAAGAAAGAATCCTAACAAATTCGGATCTATGTGGATTTTCGAAGCCTGAATGCAATAACTATAAAAGACCCATTCCCAATCCCATTCACCGACTCCATATTAGAAGAGGTGGCTGGCCACAAAATTTATTCATTCATGGATGGATTCTTCGATTATAACTAGATAAGCATAGCCAAGGAGGATAAATAGAAAACAATGTTTGTGGTCGAAGACAGAGAGTATGCATACAACCAAATGTCATTTGATCTATGCAATGCTCCAACAACTTTCCAAAGAATCATTCTGCACATATTTTACTAAATGTGAGTGGGAAAGGTTAAGGCATTCTTGGATGACTGGTTGATTTATAGTGATGAAGACACACATCTAAAGGCTCTTCGAGAATGTATGGAACGGTGCGGAGCAGCACAATTGGCATTAACTCCAAAGAAGTGTCATCTCATGGTGCCTCAAGGCAAACTACTCGGACACATAGTCTGCAAAGTCGAATAGAAGACAAACCCAAAAAAAATACGGGTTATCATACAAATGGAACCACCTCAAAACATCATCAAAGTAAAGTCATTCTTGGGTCATGTCGATTACTATAGAAGATTTATCAAAAACTTTTCCCATGTATCCTACCCACTAGACGTACTCACAAGGAAGGTCCAACTATTCACATAAACAGAAGACCAAGAAAAGGCCTTCAAGGAACTGAAGGTACAATTAATAAGGTCATCAATCCTTGCAAACCCAGACTGGAGTAAGGAGTTCCATGTACATGTGGACGCATCAAACTACGCAATCAAAGCAACATTAGCACAAGTGCAACCACAAGGGTTAGACCACCTAGTATTCTTCACCAGTTGGTTATTGTCAAAGGCAGAGAAGAACTACAATACAACAGAGAGGGAAGCGTTGGGAATGGTCTATGTCGTACAAAAGTTCAAATAATATCTATTGGCAACACCCTTCACATTCTACATCGACCACCAGGTCCTTATGTACCTGGCGAACAAGCCAATAATTCAAGGACAAGTGAGCAGATGGCTCCTACTACTACAAGAATTCACATTCAGTATCACTGTCAGTCCAAGGAAGAGCCATGTCATCGCTAATGAATTGTCCAAGATCGAGTCAGGCAAACCCCTAGAGGGAGTAAATGAAGATTTTCCATACGCACACTTATTTCAAATTGCAACACTACCCACATGGTACAAAACATCAAAAAATACCTTTCTACTTCCATGTTTCCAAAGGAGATGCCATCGAGAGAGTGAAGGAAACTAGTATTGAAGAGTAAAACATTCCAACTCATCAACGAATTGTTATAAAAAATGGGGCCTGACCATGTACTACGACAATGCATCATGGAAGAGGAAATTCCAGGAGTACTTAAAAGAAGCACACAAAGGACTCACTGGAGGACATATGGGACCGGATACTATAGCTCGAAAAAATCCTATTGGTAGATCTATGGTGGCTGACATTGCACACCAACACCCGAGAATGGGTGGTGGGATGCGATACTTGCTAGAGAGTTGGCATACTATTGAAGAGAGATTACATATCATTGTTCCCATCTCAACCCCAGGAACTCTTCGAGAGGTGGGGAATTGATTTGTGTAGACAAAGTGCAAGGGAGAGTTCGCTTGCTACTTCACTTCTCAGGGATGGCCTAGAGTTGAGACTGTAGCAATGATGGCAGCTTTGCAACTTGCCAAGCCTTCAGTAGGGGGGAGGGGTGCTAGAGTCATCTCAACCTTGTTTGGTATAGAAGCTTCCAGGGATGTTTTCTGCAAGCTGAAGCATTAGATTACCTCCACTGATGACAGTATACAAGAGAAGAATGAGGCCCTGCAAATGGTTTAGAGGGTATGGGATGAGTTAGTTGAGTGCACACAAAAATACCAGGAAGAGTTAGCTCAGCAGTCACAGCTCACCGCCAATGAATGAACTAGAGTGACAGTCATGGAGGCCAAGATGGCAGCAAAGGAGGAGACTGAGCAGAGAGTGATGGCCACAGAGGCCAAGCTAGTGAAGGATAAAGAAATTGAACAGGCAAAACGTCAGTTGATAAAGGTTGCACAGATGGTGAAGGCAGCAAGAGAACGTGAGATAGTAGCACAGCACCAGTTGAGGATATGCACTGAGGAGGTCCGCAAGTTGCGGGAGTTACGCTCATTGACGACCACCCCTACATTGTCCATTCATCCAGGGAAGTCTGCTCACCCCCCTTCTCAATAGTTGTAATTTGGGTTGTTCAACTCTCAATTTTGTTTGTTGTCGTCTAGAATACAACTTTCTTTTTGGAAAGGTTGATGTAGTCGGCAAGAAAGAAACAAATAAATAAATAAATGTGTGATTAGTCCCCGACTGTCGGTTGATTGTTACTTAGTAGTTGTTGACGGTTGGCATTCTCAACCAATGTCAGCTTGCTATATATTGTATGTTTGGACTTGTAGTTGAGGTTTGCATACATTTTGTATTTTATAATTATTGTCTATCCAATGAATGAAAGAACACACGACATATGTTTTATTCATTGTTCTGAGTAATCAATATGTTTTATTATTGTCGTTATGTATTTTTATTTACTCTCTGTTAATCGTTCAATTAGCATTGTTGTAATGTGCCAAACCAATGATGAAACACAAAAATACCTAACGCACAAAAAATTAACTTCTTGCACTCAAAAAATGATAATACTAAACCCGATGAGAGCATGGAAATACACTTCAGAGACATAATTGACCAGTGACTAACATTCAGATATTAATGCAATAAAGAATCACAATGAACAAATACTAGACGACTGGAAAATATATTAGATCAACTGAACATTCATGTATCTGACCATTACAGGCTATAATATGTCCAAACTGAACAGTCCCAAATCTGCGTGCTAGTCACGCTTACCATACTTAGAAAATACCAAACACCAAATGAAGAGTTTGATACAAAGCAAGAGTCGAACAAAGGCTTCACTAGCCGAGTATTATTGTAATAGTTCTAGGTTCAAGATGACAATACAACTTCCGCAAAGATATAGACTTGGATTTATGACACCAAACACAGTAGCATTTAACTCAACATAAAGCATACTCAGAAATCGGTGGAAGGAAGTAACCCGTCTTTATAAGAGAAGTCTGCGTCACAGGGAGTCGGCTAATGAGTGATCTGTCTACTCCCAAGGGTGGCATATGATTATGTCAAATTACTCTGGACTCGGCTCAGTCCATAGATGTCTTAGAATGAATCCGCCCAATGAAAAGGATAGCTCGTTGGAGTATGTGCACCCTGCGATATACTAGCTTGTCGCCCAATCGTGGTAATCCCATGTCTCTCCTAGAAGTTGCTAGTGATTGTCGCTACAGGGGTTTTCGTCCATGAGAGTCCCAAGCTACGCTCCAAATCCAAAATCCTCATGCCCTCCATGATGCCTCAAGCTGGTATAAATACTGGATCAAGATCGCCTTCCCAAGTGGGTCATCCACAATCTTAAATTTAAATATTATTTTTAATAATTTAAATTTTATATTATTGTTTCATATTTAATATTATTATTTAGTATTTAACATTATTTTTTAATATTTAATTATTATTTAATCTTAGTGTTTAAAAACACTTTTGTTCCCTCCAAGGTCTGTTTGAATTTAACAAGAGTCATGACAGTCCTCCTCGCTTGGATGTTGCTTTCCCTCAAGCAACTTTAGATTCGGATTCTTGAGGGTCTGGGCTCATGTCCGCATCCTCTCTGTTGCCTTGGTCAAAACTTCCTTAGGGCCCATCTTGGAGAATCCTCAAAAGACGATCTCTTTTCCATCAACTTTGAACTCCAATGTTTGATAGTTTGTCATGTACCTTCCAAGTGAGTGCAGCCATTGCACTCCCAAGACCACATATGTCTCACCGATGCCAACTATGTAGAAATCATCTCGCATCTTGTGTCCTCGTATGGTCAACTCCATTTGTAGAATTTGGCGATTGCATGGAATAGTGTACCCATCTATGACTCACATTAAATCCTTCGAAATCTTTCACCCATAGGCTCAACTTAACTACTAGCCCTTCATCGATGAAATTATGTGTGGCTCCACTATCGATTAATATTCTTACCCTCTGTCCGTATAAGTCCCCTCTAATGCGGAGGGAATGATACCGAGGTGCTCTAGAAAGCGTTGCAAGAGTGCCCCCAGAATATCCTTCCTCCCATGTCACCCCAAGCTCATCCTCCTTGGTAGCGTCATCGAGTTCACTTCCTTCTTCATCAGAGGCTACCTCAATGTAGTAGACGTGTCCTTTTCCCATACACCTGTGACTCTTTGTCCAACATTCCTTACAAGTGTAGCACAGCCCTTTCCTTCAGAGCTCATTCCTCAATACGTCCATCTCGTGAGATCGTGGTGGTGGGTTCGTCGGTTGAGGAGTAATCTCGTGGGGTGCCTTCTTTGGCTGTCCTAATGGTGCATTCTTGATCATAGGACTACTCTTCGTGGTGGAGTCCTCAAGGTTCAAGGCCCTTTAAATAGCTTCTTCCAATGATGTCGGCTCTAAAGCTCCTTCCAAGCCACGGTAAGATTCTAATAGCCCTTCAATGAAGAGGAACATGAGTCTCTTATCGGAAACATCAAGGACCATAACAGCTAACCTTTGGAATTCTAAAACATAATCATCAACTGTACCACACTGCTTAACCCTTGTCAAATCTTGGAAGTACACCTCCGGATCCTTTCTATCAAACCTCTCCATAAGCTTTTGCATGAAATCAGCATATGTAGTAACAAGATCAAACCCCCAAATCACAATACCATGGTGCCACCATTCCTGAGCTATCCCTTCCAAGTGTAGAATGGCGAATTTGATAGCTTCATCTTCAATCATAAGGCTAAGAGAGAAATATGTATCTAACTTTTGCACCCATGCATGTGCAGTAACCTTCCCTGAACCATCAAATGTAGGGAGTGAGAGCTTGCTGACTTTGTATTGAAGATCTTTATTCACTCGCTGTAAACGTTGTCTCCCATCACTTCCAAATCCTCTTCTAGCATTGTTGAACTGATCAAAGGGGATCGTTGCGAGCATCAACATCCAACTTCATGTAATCTTGCACAATACTACTAAAATTACGCTGGTTCTGATCTTCTCCTTCATGTGGTGCCACTGCTCTAGGCAAAAAACTGGGTTGGGAGGGTCTGAGAGTGGATCCATTTGACATTCTACTCTGATTCCCTCCTCCAGATCACTCAGAGTTGCCCTCATCAGCATTGTTAGGTCTCGATTTGTTGTTGGTTATCGCAGCAGTGAGAGTCTACATCATTTGAGGGTCTGCATCATTTGCAACAGTGTCTAATTCAGTTGATCTTGTTTCTCCATGAAGGATTTAATCACATTATTTTGCTCCTCCATCTTCTTCTTACCTCTGCAACCTCCTATTCCCCCGTCGCTGCTCTGAGTAAACGCCTCCAACCTCTTCTTCTCTCTCTCTCTCTATGCTCAAATTTCTTTGACTCAATTGCATATATTTTAGATCATCCACAAGCTGGCAAAATCAAGGCTCTAATACCACTGTAATGTGCCAAACCAATGATGAAACACAAAAATACCTAACGCACAGAAAACTAACTTCTTGCACTCAAAAAATGATAATACTGAACCCGATGAGAGCATGGAAATATACTTCAAACACACAATTGACCATTGACTAACATTCAAATATTAATGCAATAAAGAATCACAATCAACAAATACTAGACGACTGGAAAATATATCAGATCAGCTGAACATTCATGTCACTGACCATTACATGCTATCATATGTCCAAATTGAACAATCCCAGATCTACGTGCTAGTCAAACTTACCGTACTTAGAAAATACCAGACACAAAATGAAGAGTTCAATACAGAGCAGGAGTCGAACAAAGGCTTCACTAGCCAAGTATTACAATAACAGTTCTAGGTTCAAGATGACAATACAACTTCCGCAAAGATACAGACTTGGATTTATGACACCAAACACAGTAGCATTTAACTTGACATAAAGCATACTAAGAAATCGGCAAAAGGAAGTAACCCATCTTTATAAGGGAAGTCCACGTCACAGGGAGACAGAAAATGAGCGATTTGTCTAGCCCCGAGGGTGGTGTATGATTGCGTCAAATTACTTTGGACTTGGCTTGGTCCACAGATGTCTCAAAATGAATCCGCCCGGCAAAAAGGATATCTCACTAGAGTATGTGTGCCCTGCGATATGCTAGCTTGTCACCCAATCGTGGTAATCCAGTGTCTCTCCTAGAAGTCGTTGGTGGTTGACGCTACAGGGGTTTTCATCCCTGAGAGTCCTGAGCTACGCTCCAAATCCAAAATCCTCATGCCCTCCATGATGCCTCGAGCTGGTATAAATACTAGATCAAGATCGCCTTCCCGAGTGGGTCGGCCACAATCTTAAATTTAAATATTATTTTTAATAATTTAAATTTTATATTATTGTTTCATATTTAATATTATTGTTTAATATTTAATATTATTTTTTAATTTTTAATTATTATTTGATCTTAGTGTTTAAAAACACTTTTGTTCCCTCCAAGGTCGGTTTGAATTTAACCGAGGTCATGACAATTGCCAATTAAACAATCTTGTGTTTATGTCTTGTTTTCTTCTATTCATGTGGCTGTCCTTCAATGTATTCTATTCTTGTTTGACTATTTCGCATGTATTATCCAATGTCTTGTATACTTGTTGCACATATTCTTTTGTTGGTGTTAACTATGCATGTTAAAAGTTGGTCTATATGTACAAAATGCGATCATGTGCTAATTTGATATTCTACCTTGAGCTTAGTGGGATAATTAAGATGTATAATATTAAAGAAAGGATACCCTTGTAGTACAGATGCAAGTAGTGTTTATTTGGAAGTGTTGTAGTCTTGTGTACTGTAGGGTCAATTTATCTTTTCTTGATTATTATATTTTGTGTACCCTAAGTAAGTGTTGTTAACTTCAGATGAGTGTTGTAAGTTGTGAAGATTCACATGATTGTGTATTATAATGTATTGAATAGTGTTGTAAAATGTTGTGAATATTAGTTAGCTTAGTTGGTACTTTATGATTATAAATATATAAGTTGAAAATATGCATGAATCTAAGAAAGATAAAATCTATAAACTTGCTACCTATTGCTTTAGGGTCTATGGGTTGTTTGTTTATCTGCTTCAAGTCAAGCTAATGGTTTGGAAGGATACAGTTTCTATGATGTGTGGGTTCATATCACTTTCCCCATACACAGTTGGATCTTGGATGGAGTTGAACATTGTTTGATTGAGTTCTACATTGGACTTGGATACTTGAGTTATTTATTTGACCAGTATTTCATAGGTGGAAACATTTGGGCATATTGCCTATGTAGATCATTGTTTATTATTTAAGGGATGTATTATTGGATTCAGTTCTACTATGAGCTTATTGTACTTCTTGATATTATTGCCAATCTATGGATGAAATCATTGTACTGGATTTGTAATGGATTTTAATTGGAGTATATCATGGAGTTATTTATTGTATTTGCTATGGATTCATTGAGTTACTTATCCTGCCAAAGTAGAGATATTTTGTAGTTCACATTGTTGGGTGTTGTTACAAAGCATTGTAAAACTAATAAAAATGTTTTTCATTTGAGATGATTTTTCACTTGTCTGTGAAGGAAGCTTCTCAAAAGAATGAAGAAGCCCAGCACAATAGACAATGAAAGGGTGCATGTAAAGTGCTTTACAAAACTCCTATTAAAAGGGCTGCATTATAAGATAGAGGATTTGAACCAGAACTCTTTATAGAATGTCCACGTGAAATGTTACATGATTAATGTTGGACAAACGACTTTGTGGAGAGGAAGTAATTAAAGAGCAGATACTGCAAATCAATGGTTATATTGTGAAATAGAAAAGATAAATCAATTCTTTCTAATATAGTTGCACAAGAAAGACACACAGGGTGTTATCCTTCACATGACAAAATCTCAGGTTACATGGCAACATGTCAACAACAATATACGACTCCAGAAGAAGCTAGCTTCAACAAATCGAGAACAGCATAATTCAATAATTCAAAAGAGATAACTACACATTTTTATAAGGAACTAAAATAGTGTAATTGCAAAATCATCTGAAGATCCATGATCTTTGCCATTCCTAAACAAAGCAGCAAGCACAACTCCAATACTACAATATACAGTAATCTATTACAGATATTAAAAACCAAAAATATTCGTGGACACATACTTTCACCAGGAAAATCAAAATACTCCAGAGCACACCACAACTCGCCTCCCCGCATGCTTATATTTTTCACCTGATAACCAAAATGAGTGGTATCATCAGATACCAGAATCAACTCAAAGATTCACCTTCGGAACAGGCCAGAAAAAAGCATCTACACAAATATGCTTCACATACTCAGTCTATAAAAATGCATTGCCCTAAAACTTGAATCTAAGCATGTGTAAGGCAAATGCTGTTATAGATTCCTTGAAGGTTAAGAAGTGTATTTTTTTAACACAGTATTTCAATCAAGATATCATTTGCAAGCTGGCATCCAAAGTTCCACAGAAATTAAAACACTGCACATGCAAGAAGTCCCGAGCATCAATGCAAGAACAACTAATATTGTAGCCAGATTCATTTTTATAGGTTTCTACTTATTTTCAAACTTTCCTGTAACATTGAATTCCTAGTTTGAATCATCAAATCCCATTAGTAAAAAACTTAGCCAAATAGTAAAAAGTGAGACAGTGAACTTCAGAGTGTCACACTTGCATGGGGAATTTAATCTACAAAGAATATATCATAATCTACAAGGAGCAATTGAATTGTGATTTATAAAGTTACGTGTTAGGAGACATGTTAATTTAATTTTTGTTATACGCATTGTCCCAATGGATGGGTAGATGTTCTCCAACTGTTGCACCTGTCCTCCTAGGACTCTCACATTCCCAGACGTTGTATGATACACATTGTTGTGGATATGTGTATGCAGATGCATGGAATGGATCAATGAAAATACATTCATGTTCCACAATTTTACATCATTGTGTTATTAATATCCTATTCTTGCATTCTCTGTGTTATTTATACTATGACAGTTATGTGTTATTCGTGTAAATTGGACTGTGTATGTAAGTTTCTCCACCTACATTTATAGCACATTCCCTGGATTGGATCTGCATATTTCACATGAAGGCAATCCTGGGATCCATTGTGGAGGTGGCTTAGGAATGGAGTATTCCTACATTTCTGCCATTGTTGCCAAAGTTTGAACCTGTGTATACAGTGAAATATGCTCCTGAGAAATATTTATATACAATGGTGAAAATCAAAAACTAATAGGAAGAGATTTCAGCCTGAGTAAAGCTAATAGGATGACGGAGATATATTAGAAGGAAACCAGAGGGCATTCCAGGATTGCAGCCACAGCTGACTTTACTCAACAGGTATCTGCAGATATACAAACTGGGAAAAACATGTCAAACATATGTTTGTTAGCCTTCCAATCTTAATTCTTACTTTTACTTGGAGTTAAAGAGGAGCATGAAATTCGCCACAAAACCCACGTCCCAGATTTTTCTCAGAAAAATTGCCTCCGCTGCTTCCATTATACTTTACAAATTAATACATATTGTAAGGTTGTATTTATTTTTATTTTTTTTAATTTAAAGTTTTATAATTTCCCATAACAGCAAAATCAAATTGCAATCTATTTGAAATGGCCACAAGTTCAAGTTCAGTGGGTATTGATGCAAACAAAAAATTTAAAATTGATCAAGCATTTCCTTTATGGAATTATGTTATGATGTTTGAACGACTTCCACAAGGTGGGGCATTCATTTGGAATTGTGGTGAGTGCAAAGTCCAATTTAAGAGCTCGTATAGTCAAGTGAAAGTTCACTTATGTGCACGAAGTAGGAAAGGGATTGGAATATGTGAATAGCAAAATAAGAAGGGGTTGCCAATGGAAAAAATTATGGCAATCATTAGAGAACAAGAACAAGCTGATGCTATAAGTGAAAGAGCAAGATTAAGAAGTCATCCTTTAGCAAAGAGAACATCAATGACTTTACCTACAAATTCAGTAATGGCCTCTCAACATCCTTTCTTGGAGACACCCACCCACTCCTTCCCACAAAAGAGGCCTATTGGATAAGGCATTTCAAATTGAAGCAAAAGACATTGCAAAGGAAAAAATTGCACGTTGCATTTATGCCAATGGTCTTCCTTTCAACTTGGTGAGATTACCATATTGGCATGATATGGCGGCAGCAATCAATAGTGCACCTTTTGGGTTCAAAGGTCCTGGGTATGAAAAGGTGTCCACCACCTTATTAGAAAAAGAAATTATTTTTGTAGAGACATCACTCAAACCAATTAGAGATTCTTGGATTGAAACAGGAGTGTCTATTGTTTCTAATGGATATGAGGATTGCAAAAACCAACCTTTAATAAATGTTATTGCAGTGTCTCCCAAAGGGGCAATGTTTTTGAAGGAAGTTGATTGTGAGGGGCAAATCAAGGATGCAGAATTCATTTCTAAAATCCTCATTGAGTCCATAAAGATGGTGGGTCTTGAAAATATTGTTCAAGTCACTACGGAGAACGCAAAAAATTGTAGGGCTATAGGTGCTTTGGTTGAGGAAAGGTATGAACACATTTTTTGGACACCATGCACCATACACTCCCTTAACTTGGTCATGCAAGCAATTGGCACTCAAATAGAGTGTGTGAAAGATATATGCCAAGAGGGTGAGGAAATCCAAATGTTTGTGATAAACCACCATATGTCACAAAGCATTTTCAGGACTTTCTCGAAATTGGAAATGTTGAAGGTAAATTTAATTTAATTATTTAAGTTATTTTTTAATTTTATTTATCATTTATCCATGTATACTTATATATTATATTTTAATGTGTTATTAACTTATGTTTTACATGATCTTAGGTTGTTGAGACCCAATCTGCATCACACACAATTGTTTTGAGACGACTTGTGAAGGTGCAAGAGGTACTGGGTACCATGGTTATTAGCAACCAATGGAGTATTTGGAAGTAATCAAGTTTAGACAGGGCCTAGAACGTTAAGTCATTGATCCTAGATAACGATTGGTGGGCTCGTGTGGACTATGTCATGAGTTTCACTGAGTCTATCATGAGTATGACAAGGTTTGTTGATACAAATCAACCATGTTTGGGGGAAATCTATGATGGCATTGACTCCATGATAGAAAAAATAAAGGTCATAATAGCACAAAAAGAGAATGACTGAAAGAATTATTTTTTCGAAGTGTTGAAAAAATCATTCATCACCGTTGGAACAAGATGAACACACCATTGCATCTCCTTGCATATGCATTGTCTCCCAAATACTATAGTGCATAGATACTTGCTTTGTAAGGGAGAACTCCACCATATAGAGATAGTGAAGTTGCTAATGGGTACAAGCGAGCATTCAAAAGACTCTTCTCAGATCTAGAAGTGGTGGAAAATGGTAGGAAAGAGTTTGGCATGTTCATCTCAGGACGGAATCATAGTATTTGTGCTCTTAAAGACCAATACAAAGTAGATGCTCGTACATGGTGGTACCTCCTTGGGCAGGCTTTTTTGTTCCTTCAGCCTCTTGCAATCAAGATTCTATCACAAGTAATTTTTATTTTTTATTATTTAACATTTGTATTTTTGACTTTAGTAGTTACCATTCTTTAATTTATTTTGCATTTTTTATTTTTAAGTTGTTTTGGTTTTCTCTTCAATTTCAACAGGTTGCAAGTTCTTCGGCTGAATGGAATTGGAGTACATAATCTTTTATCCACTCAATGAAGAGTAACCGGTTGGCTGCAAAAAAAGTAGAAGACTTGGTTTATGTCCATTCCAACTTGCGCCTTCTATCACATATGCAAGATGAGTACAAGGAAGGTTCAATGAAGTATTGGAACATAGCCCCTGAGTGTGCCAACTTGGATGAATCTATTGCAGAGCTTGCTAGAGTCACTATAGATGATGATGATGATGAGCCTCTTACACATGATGCACCTAGTACGAGTGGCAAAGCATTTACTTGTGGTTCAAATGATGTTGAACCAAGTGATGACCTTGATCTAGATACTTTTGATGATTGATGAAGATTGAAAACAATTATACAAATTTTTTATTGTTATTTATTTCAATTTTGTAATTGTAATGATCTTCATTTGAATCATGACTCTAGACATATATGATATATGACATAATATTGAGATTTTGAACTATCAATTGGCATTTATCTTTATCACTACCATTGATCAATGATTCAGTGATGATTGATGAAGTATCATACTATCAAATGTATTTACAATTTGGTATATTTTTTAATTTTTTGCATATATATTAATATATATATATTATACAGTCGTACCTAGACGTACCGTACCCAAGGAAAAAAATTGTCATACCGGTGTACCCGTATTTTGAACCCATACCTGATCCCGTACCAGATCCGACAACTTAGTTTTTTTTTAAATATATAATAACTGTAACTGCAATGTTAAAATGCTATGTGTGACCAGAAAGTACTGGAATGACAATTTAGAAATTTGGCAACTCTCTCTGTAATGACTATTTGACGATATTATTGATATTTTAAGAATAAGGTGAAATTATGTTAATTGTAATGGTCTGCAACCTGTTTGACAAAATGCCTGCATTGTCAAATGTAGAAACCCTAGTTTCCCCTGATTCCGATTCTGACTGCGTTTTGGTTTGTTTTTGCAATTTTTGATTTTTTTGACGTTTTTGAGGTTTTGAACAATAAATGAAGAATGCGATTTTTGCTTGGAAAAAAGGTAATAAATTTAAATAAAATAAATTATCACTTGAAACTACAGAAGCAATAGCGAATAAGGAAGCCAGGCTATTATTTAATCTCCAGTAATGATTACAAAGAAGATCTACTGACATGCAAATAGAAAAGTGATGACTTTTAATGAAAGCCTGGAGATTTCAGCTTGCTGGTAAATAACTTGAACTGGTACGGCTGACATGCAAATCCACTTCTCCCTCTGTCTGAAGATGCAAAGTGATGCCTAGACTGTGGGCACCTTGACTGGTGAAGACAGAAGTCAAATATGAAAGGCGTTTTGCTTCCCTTTGAAAATACGCCCCTTTATGGACTGGTACGGCCTGTACAGTACAGATTGGTACGGCTGAGACAGCAATAAATGACTTTGTACGGCTCCTCTTTCTAGCCTCCAGAATAACAAAGAATAAGCGCCTAGATGAATAGAATGTCTTCTGAATGAATAAATATGCTGAAGCTCTGTAAATAGATAATCTCTGAAGATCAATGATTTCCTCTGGATGAAGAAACCTCTGCTGGCAATAAATCAAGTGTTATTTCACACCCTCTGAATTGCTTCCGATGGAGATGGCTCGTTCCCCAAGGAATTCGAACTTGAAACCCTAGAGTCTCTTGCTCAGATCAAAGTTGATCAATTTCAAAATCAATAATCATCATAATGGCTCAATTCCCAATGCAACAGCCTAATAACCTCAAAAGTGCGATTTCCTCAATAATAGGGTTTTATTTAAATTCGCACTTTTAATTCTTTTTAATATTTCTATAGTCCCAGCCAAATATTTTAATATAATTTTAAATGTCAATTTGGCCCCCTCTCTGATGATGGCGACCCCCTCAAGCAGAATCACTTAAGTTATAATTTCATATTATAACTTTATATTATAATCTTCAATTAATTAATATTTAATTAATACAATTAAATATTAATATTTCTCTCGTTACTCATCCGATGACTGATCCGTCTGAAGCTGACGAACACTGAAGTGATTCTGAACGCTGCCAAAGCCATACTGCTAAAAATAGCAGGGGTCCCACGCTGCCTGCCAGGAACTGCTAAAAATAGCAACTTCTGCAAGAAGTCTCCGATCAAGCCCAAACGAAAGCCTACTGATCAAACTCCGCCAACTGAAGCTGAGCCAAGCTCCAAAATGACCCTCTATCCAGTCCATTAGCCTACGAGGATCGTATGATAGGCCAATCCTGTGCTCCGAGAGATGTCACTGAGAAGGGGACATGACATCAAACATATAAAAAATCACAAAACATAATCCAAAATTGGAGAAGAATCTTACATATCAAGAGGCTATAGAAAAGGGATCTCTAGGGAGTAACATAAACAAAGGTATAATAAAATTGCTTCCAAAAGATTGAGATTAAAGTAATATTAAAAACTGGAGACCCATTACTCTCCTAAATGTGTCTTACAAAAATTTTGCCAAGTTTTTGGCTCAAAGATTAACAGAGAGTTTCCCATTGATTATAAATAATACCCAAGCAGGGTTTATTAAGGGCAGATATATTTTTAAAAACCTGATCGCCTGTTGGGAGGCACTAGTTTGGGCAAGAAGAGACAGTTAGGATGTAGGGATTCTTCTACTTGATTTTGAAAAGGCTTATGACAAAGTTGAGTGATCATTTGTGATAGCTATATTAGAAGCAATTGGATTCCAAAATGGATTTTGTAAAATGGTGAAGATACTTTTTAAACATTCAAATGCACAAGTGGAAGTATAAAGTCATTCAAGCATCATTCAAAAATTAACTTGTTAATCCTTAAAATCAATCAACTCACAATCATTCAGCATTTTCACATCAAGTGGATGAGATTGGAAAAAAGAAGATAAGAAACGGAAATATAAGATATCTATTAGAAATAAATATTGTTTTCACCGAGAATATTATTGGGAAGTGAGTTTTAGAAAGCAAGAATATTATTGGGAAGTGAGTTTTAGAATATAAATTAGGAATAGCTATATACATACATACATACATACATATATATATAGATGTATGTATGTATGTATGTATGTATGTATGTATGTATGTACGTATGTGTATGTGTGTATATATATATATATATATTTCATAATTGCATAATGATATTTTATTACCAATAAATAGAGTAGATTCCTTTAGTAATCTATTTTGAATTTATAGAAGTCTTTTGCAAATAGGGAGGCTGATCAACCTTCCAAGTTCATGAGAAGTGAAGTGTTGGCCTGTCCTTCATCAAGCACACCACCTCAAGATGCACCGTTCGTGGGCCCGAAGCTGTATGAATCCTCCTAGGCTTGTTGAAGAAGG
>VDFB02372500.1:0-83064 GCA_007258455.2 Sequoia sempervirens
TTTTTCATGGATTGTTGGATGTTTGTTCTATACTAGACCAGATAATGTCATGAGGAGATGTGTGAGGGAAGATGAGACATATGACATTATGCATGCATGTCACAATGAACCTTGTGCAATGCATTTTGTAGCCAAAAGGATATCAATGAATATTTTGAAATCAAGATACTATTTTCCCACACTCCACAAGGATGCAAGAAGATATACAAGGAAATGTGATAGATGCCAAAGGATGGGTCGGCCAACCAAATCTGATGAGATACCACTTTATCCTCAAGTAGTAATCACTCCCTTTGACAAGTGGGGATTGGATTTTATGGGACCCATTGACCCTCCATCAAATGGTAAGTCTTATATATTAGTATGCACTGATTATGTAACTAAGTGGGTAGAAGTTAAGGCCCTGAAGCATGCAAGAGACAATTACGCTGTAGAATTTCTTTATGAAGAAATTTTCACATGGTATGGAGTTCTAAGAGAAATAGTGACTAATCAAGGAACTCAATTCACTTCAACCCTTGTTACAACACTGGTTAATGAGTAAAACATAAGGAACAAGAATTCTACTCCTTATCACCCTTAGGCCAATGGCCAAGTTGAGGTGACCAACAAAGAAATTGAAGCCATTCTGACCAAAAGAGTGGCTATCCATAGAAAGTATTGGCAAACAGGTTATCGAAAGCTATTTGGGCCTACATAACTACCTAGAAAACAACTACAAACTTCACTCCATTTGAATTGTTGTATGGAAAGACAACTATAATTCCCATTGAATTTGAGCACAAGACTCTTAGGACTACAGTAGACTTGGGGATGGATATTTCTGAGGCATAAAGAGAAAGAATTATGCAGTTGAATGCTTTGGATGAGATGAGGAAGGTAGTCTTGCATCACACTGAAGTAGTGCAAAATCAAAGAATAAAGTGGCACAATAAATTCAACAAGGACAAGAAATTCCAACCAGGTGACTGGGCACTGCTCTATCACTCAAGGTATCAAGATAATGCAGGAAAATTGCAGACAATGTGGCTAGGACCATATGCAGTTGTTGAAGTATTTCCCAATGGTGTTGTTTAGCTCATTACTATTGACCCTATCAGATTCAAGCTGCTTGTCAATGGTCATCACCTTAGTGGACATGATTGGTAAATCAGATTTAGTTTTGATCTGGGGTTTGAGTCAAATTGTCTACATTGTTGCCCTCTTTGAAATCTCAGTTTTTCATTTTCCATTGCGATGATGGGTTTGCACTTTTGTTGTGATTGATCTTTGAGTTATGCAGTTGGTGGATTAGCTACCCATTAGCTACAGTGAGATAACTCAAAAGTGGACTATCTTTTTCCACAAGGTTGATTCAGTGTTGGTGCAGATCTATTTGCTGGCCTTGACTGTGGTCACTTGTGCATTGGTGTGGTTGCTTCTGGATGACAGGAAGGATGGCATTGAGTACTCGAATAGTCTGTTATGGGGACCTATAGCATGTTGTATCACAGTGTCATGGATAGCTTGGATACATTGCTCTATGTAAGCTTTTGAAAGTAATGGTAATCTCTGCTTGTTTTGGAGATCTTGGTGCCATTTGATGGACATGTTAATGTGTGGATCTAAAGGATTTTTAGACTAGCAAATGTTGGGTCATGATGCTTGAGAGATCTATTGTCACGGTTCAGTGGGAGCTTTAGCAATGACCATGGATTCATCACTTGGTGATGGATGGTCTTCTCTAGTGTTGCAGATGTTACTAGGAGGAGCTCTTAGATCTTGTTGTTGCAGAAGGGTTCTTTCTCATTTGTAGGGTCACTATTTGAAGATGGTTAGCATTTTGAAACAATGAAGGACTTGTGTGTTCTTTGGGTTGAGGTGTTGATGGTGCTTGACAGGTGATGTAAGTTCAGAGCTTGTTTGTTTTATGTCATGGTATACTCTTGCTTATGCATTGGAGTTTTGACATTGTGCATTGCTCTTGAGACATTGGTTTCTTCACTTGGAGCTTGGTATCTCCTAAGTGGGGATGGTAAGATCATGTTTTCATGATAAGTTCTTGTTTCAGATGATTGGAGCCTTGATAGTGGTCTGGTAATTCTTTGTGTATTTGGTGCTTTGATCTTTTCCTGATACTTCATGATAGTGCAGTGATTCATTTGGAGTTTAGCATGAGATGATCAGTTGCTAGTACTCATGGAAACATGGAGAATAATGTGAGTTTAAATTTCTCTTGAGAGGAGAGAACTATTGATGGCTACTCTTGATAAAGATTTTAGTAGAAAGTTCGAGAAGCCTACACCTTGGTTGAATGTTAGTTCAACAGAGACCTATGAGGAGATTGCTTTTGGATGGATTGCATATCTTGAAGGAGCATTCTCGTTCCCACTCTTGGTCTGCTCAACAATTTATCGCTTTAGTGGTATTACCCATTGTTTCTCTCAGGTGTTTTATGCTTTCTTTCATCGATATGGATCTTGAACTGCTATTAGATAATTCTGAAGGATTCATTGTGAGAGATGGATAGCATGGTTATCTCCTTATACATTGTCATTACATTCATTGATGTTGAGTTTAGGAGATGCATTAGGTGTATTTCCTGAAATGGGAAATGAAATAGTTTGATCTTCTTTGAGAGGCTTACATCCATGTTGATTACATGATACATATGTTAAGTTTGATCTTGGTGATTGAACGGTTGGGTGTTGTTATGGCTTTTCTTTTGGGATGTGAAGGAGATCATACTTGACATAGCTGGCTTTTAGAGGTGTATGTAGGAGGATGTTCTACAGGTATATGTTGTGCAGAGTTTCTCTTTTTGGTCTTAGTAGTCTTCCTGGATGTTTGGTTTCACATTACATTGGTTTGAGGTTTGGTCAAAGTTGTAGTGATCACTAGCTTGTGGTCATGTGTTTTCACTCATGTTCTTGGGTGATAACATGGAGGTACTTAATCTTTTTCCTTTGTTGGGTGTTGAAGAACTTGGAAGAGCTCTAGAAGACTGTTGAGAGAAATGATTCTTGTAGCAGTTGGTTGCAGGTTGTGCATATCATTGTGGATAATTCCTTAGTACTACATGGTTACACTTTCTATGTGTTATCATTGGTAGACTTGTTATGTTGGTGGCATAAGTTTACTAATGTTCGATACCTTTAAGGTATGGATGATTGGATGTTCTAGCACTTGTTGTGGGTGCTATTTTTAGTCACGTGGGTTTATCAATTGGATAGAAGAATCAGTCTGATTGTTGTTCTAGCTGATGTTTTTATCTTGTTTTCTGGAGTGATGGCAGTATCTTGTTGTTGATATCATTGAGAAATTTTTTGTTTGTGTTCGTTGGACTGGTGCTTATTCACCCTAGCTTGTACCTTTCTTCCATAGGTGGCATGTTGGAAGATGACAAGGATTGTTTTCTGAATGGTGGACATCTTAGATGTTGTTACAAAAGTCTTAATGGAGCATGAGAGCATGTTTGAGATCTATGTGGTTTCATGGAAGACTATGGTTAGTTGCAGTTGGATACTTGTTTTTTGTTGCAGATTGTCTGGTAGACTGTTATCTGTGGAAACTTGTTGATTGAATGTCCTGAATGCTGTTGATCTAAGACTTGGATAGAGTAGGGTCTGAATTGTTGGAGTCAGTGTAGTCTCAGTAGTTCCTGAGTGCTCTAGAGGTGCCAGTGTGATCTTCGTCAAGTGGGAGATTGTTGGAATTTGTGCCTCAATCACACTATCCTAAACCTCTAAGAGAGCAATGTCGGTGTGACCGCTGAGATGTCTAGCCAAATTGTATGTGTGTTACTTTCATGCCTTTACTATTGACCTGCAACTGTGTTGGATACTATTGGCGGTAGTGCGGTGTTACTGTTAACCCACGGCTGTGTTGGAGACTACTAGCGGTAGTGTTGTGCTACTGTCACCCCACGACTGTGTTGAAGATCTCCTACGGTGGTGCAGTATAATCACCATGACACCACGATAAGACTTGGAGGAGCCTGTGGTGGTACAGTGTAGTCACCACCACACCACGAAGATGTTATGTCTTGGCTGCAGTAGAACGACGGGTGTTTGGATTTATTTGGTTGGACAGAGGATGCTAACTTGGCTGGTTGTCAATGTGTTTGATGTTCATTAGAGGATCATGAATGAGTTGGAGAAGTCTGTTCGATGTCCAAGACCAATTGATGGTTGGTCCAATAGAAGGAAAATGAATTGATCTATAGAGGAAGTTAAACTATTTCTTGTCAGTTCAGAATGAATGGTATAAACATTGTACATTCTACAATAAGGTAATAGAGAGATGAAGATCTAGGCAAGCTGTTGAAATCTCTCCTGATAGAATGTATTGATCAATCTTTCATTGTTAATCTACACTATATACTGTGTGAGAGTATTGTAACACTGCGAAGGTTTTAATAGACTAAGAGGTTGATCAGGGAAATGTAAAAAGGGGAGAAAGGGAAATAGAATAGAGCTGCTGCCAGTTTGTCTCTAGAATGAAACATGGTGTAATCTTTGTAAAGGCTTAGAGCTCGAGTTGTATTTGTAACTGTTCTATTGCATGAATAATATAATGGTGATCTGGGCTTTTGGAGTGTGGGGTTTTTTACCTGAAATAGTTTTCCCCATGTAAATCTATGTGTTTTTGTCTCATCTCTCATGTTTCATGTTTCTTGGTTAAAATTTGTTAATGTTTGTTGTTGAAACTAGATTTTCATGAGTTTCTCTCAGAAGGGTTAATGTGGGAAATGCACTGTGTCTGATTCTGCTTTGTGACACAGTTGTACGTGTCTTTGAGGCAATTTAATGAAATTAAAAGTTATTGAAGGCACTACTGTTCTTGGAGGTTTCTCCAAGATGATCAAGTTTTCCCAATAGGTTGGGGGGGAAGGAAAAGATGTGAATATCTTGCCCACATGTTAGTCCATGTTGGTCTACGTCAACAAAATTTAAATTGAGCCGATTTGAAATCTGAGTGAGAGGACGACTCACATGTGTGAGGTGACACCAATTGCTACCACCATTTCTCTCTATCATAACTTTCCTTTATTACTCCTTCCTTGCCATTATTGATCATGTCATGATCTTAAGTTGCAAACAAAAGGTAAAACAAAAAGGGAAAATTCAGACGACATTGGTGTTGGAAATTTAGTAAGTGTTGCAGGAAGGTGAATTTGGATTTTAGACGAGAATTGAAGGAAGGAAACCGTAGAGTGATCATTTGATTGTAGACAATGGGATGTGGGTTAATTCGAAATGAACCCATGGTTCATGATGTATTACTGCAGGATGCACCCTACTTGGTCGAATTTAGAAATTGTGGGTGGTTAGACTACTTCCTGAAGCTAAATGGTTTTGATGAATACATTGTATTAGAATTCGTCCAGACATTGTCTCAAGGGAGGGCCACGGTAAGAGGGTTGGAGGTCATGGCGACTGAAGAAAGGATTGCAAAAGTTATAGGGTTACATGCTGACAATGAACATTACCCTACTACCAGAGACGCCAGGTTAGTTAGGGCTGAATTTATAGAGCATAGTGACCCTCCAATTAGTGTGGACAAACAAGGTGCAAAAAGAACCTCTCTGCCCGAGCCATGAAAACAAATAGTTGTTTATGTTATAAGATATATCACCTATGAAGGTCGCCTGTCAAATCTACATTCTGTGCACTTCAAACTTTTGAATCACATGAGGCATGGGAGGAAGATGAATGTGTCAAATGTGCTATACAACCTTCTTTCAATCATGGCGGCCTAGACTCAAAAAGGTAGGGACTATTCCATTTCCCACCATTGTCTGATTAAATTGTTAATTGAGAAGTCTCTGCATGATATGTCTAGAATGACCTCAAAATAATTCATAAAAAAATGATCAAATTAGACCTGAGCACTTGCGACTTAGGGTTTTACCTCAACCTCATAGGTCTAGTAGGAGATTGAGCACGACTGAAGCCACTCCTGGTGCTTCAACCTCTAGCGTAGGCCCTAGTGTAAACCCTCCTACAGTAGAACAAAGCATAAAGATTAGCTCTTCTAGAACATAGCACTCAGAAAAAGAAAGTTCCTCACCAGATTCTGATGATGATGTCCCTCTTAGCACCCTAAGGAGAAGTAGGGCACAAAAGAAAGAAGAAGAGATAAGAAAAGGAAAAGCTAAAACACAACCAGTAGAAAAAGAAGTGCCAAGTTCTAAAAGCGAAAGGCTGACACTGTTCATCCTATAGCCAAAGAAAAATGTGAGAGCCCTCTTAGAAAATCAAGACCAGCTGGGCCAACCTTTGATATGCCTCCATAGGAAAGCCCTAAGTTTAGAGAAACATCACAGGGGGGACACAAAGGCTCCAATGGGGTAGGTGAATGTTGAGGAAGAGGACATATTTGAGAGAGCAGGAAACATAACATTGGTTGATCTTGCTAACATTACATAATAAGTTGAAAATCAGGAGCTCCTACAACAAGAGCAAGAATTGGGAGAACAATCAATACCCCTACAGCTAGAATAGACCGAACAAACTGAATCCTTGCAACTGGTACTATATGGAGAGCAAGCATCAGGGAAAACGTTGGTAGGAATACATAACTCTCCTGATTTTACAGTACATACAACAATTTTGAACTTATGGAAAGAGATACAAAGGAGGGAGGAGGAATGGAAAGAGGAGAAACAAGGGCTGAGGAAGGAAATTCAAAAGAGAGATGAAGTGATTGAAGAAAAGAATGAGGAAATTGTAGCTCTAAAGGAAAAAGTGGACAATATTGTAACCTTGGTATCACAGATTTTAGAATGTAGGACCTATCCAAGGGTCTATGTTGTGCATCTGAAGGAGAAATATCTTTCTTTTAAGTTGGCAAGGATTGTCTCAGGTTTGAATCCTTCTATTGAGACTCCTACTGAATTTTTCAATGTTTATCAAATTGTTGCCCCTAAAATGAAGAATTTGTTTTGTGAATTTTATTTACATAATTATGTTGTGACTCAAGACCATGATTGGAATCCACTGTTGTATGTTGGGGATGTCCAATTAAGGGCATTCATGTATTGGGTACAAAATGAGATTAGTTGGGGACAACAATACAATGCTTATAGGCAAATGGAATCCAACATCCCCCTAGCCATTAGGGCTGAATCAAGAAAACCAAGGGACATTTACAGGGATTGGCATAGAGTTTTTCTCAAACCTAGCTATGGTAATAGGATTATGCCTTGGATAGAAGCAGTTTACAATGAATATGAGGTGAAGGAAAAAGCAAAAGAGGAAATTGTCAAGGGGTACCTATCACAAAGATGGAACAACCTAATTGATGAGCTAAAACACACTGAGCCTCATTCCATCCAAAACTATGTTGCAACACTTAGAAGAATTGACAAATATATACAAATTGGAAGAGAAAAGGGACGACTTTGGCTTCCCTTGACTTTTCAGCCACTCATCCTAATGTGGCCCGCGTCAAACTTCAGGTTTTACCACTATGATATTGCTGTAGAGAGACAGAGATGGAGCCAGTTTGACAGACTAGGGGGATTCTATTGGAACCTTGATTCACACACATCAAACACTGATGTAGGACAATTTTCAGTTGCAAATTTTAGAGCATTGACCAAGTAGAAAAACAACCCTTCCCCTACTGGAGGACCAACAAAACCTTATGTTGGGGGGAGTGATGAGTTTAGTTTATGGTTTAATTTTGAGTAGAATTTATGATTTATTTGTTGAAGTTGTCATGGACCTTGATGTTAAGTGTTGAAATTTTTATGATATTTCCTCAAAACCATAGACATTGGGCCTAATCTATTTTTGCAAATCTTTAATGACATTGGCATGTTATATGGACTATCTATATTAATTCTACATGTGGTTAATGAATGTTCTTTAAGGTTGTTACATATATGCAATTATTGTGTGTACTAACATTGCCATGTAGATATAATTTGAGGATACTAAACTGAGAAAGACGCTGCCAGCCAATCATGCACCATAACGTTCAACAAGGGAATCATTCAAAGGTCAAAGGAGGTCGACGACAAGAGATTCCCCGTGCAAATCTAATGCAACCACCTTGTAATGGTCTTTATTGTTGTTGAGCAAATGTAGGCGTTACTATAGTGCTAAATTTGTGTTTAGACAAATATGTCTGACCAGATTTCATGCAGGTGTAACCACCTTTCCACTTTCCCTGCTTTCCATAAATGGCGTCCTCCTAGTTTGTGGGGTTGATTGCCTTGCTTAGTTGGTAGTATAAATAAGGATCAGATGCTCCTTCTCAAGGGGTTGCACGATTTGATGATGTACTTGCATTCTTAAGTTTTTAGCAATATAGTTACACTACTCTTTTGTACTCATATTTTCCAATAAATAAAATGAAGTTATCAGTTTGAGCATCTGAGTTTACATTAGTTTAGAGGATACTCATCCAAGTGGCCCCACTTGGTGAGCAATCCGTCATTTAGTTTAGTTTAGTTTAGTTATTACTTTATGTTCAGTAAGTAGTTAAGAATTTGGCATTGACTGCTCTTGTAGCCACTAAAACTCCATTATGTGTCTGTTCCTGCAGCCAAAGTAGACAAAGTAGTTTCCTGCTTGTTTGCTCAAATTTTTATTTATGTCATGCATTTTAGCTTAGTATAGTTGTTGGTTGATGTTCAACATTTATGTTATTCCTTTCCAAGAAATTTACTTTCAACATTGTGTCTTTCTTAGTTGCAGAATGAAAATGGCTACTTAGGGTTCCTAGTGCACATATTGTGCTTACTCATTTCAAGTTCGCGTCCCTAGGTTGAAAAGTTAAATGCACCTTCATGATGATTGAAATAGCTATTCAGGTTAGATGTCCAATCTTTGAATCACAATTGTAAAGGCTTAGTTGTTAAATCATTGTAGGAGGCCAACAGGAGCCATACTAGATATGACAACAAGAAGTCTGAAACTCAATAAAATAACCTTCAAATCAAGTTTAATTATGGATTATTATACATATCGATATATTGATAATGCTTTAGATTGAGACCAGATGTGTCCAGACGGTAATATGGTGTCATCAGTATTAATTAATTATGCATGAACTAGGAGAGTCGTTACTCCCATGATTAAAATAAAGAACTTGAATAAGAGGTAGGTGTCAGTCCCAAGATTGTTACAAGTATGTAACTTGGTATTCAAGAGGTTGGGTCAAGCCTAATTGGTTAGTTAGATCAATGTAAGTGTGTTATCACTTTTGAATGGAATCATATTTATGTTATTTAAATCTTGAGGTCAAATCAAGACAAGAGTTATTCACACATCACTAGAGTTTCCAAGTTGAGTGAGGGGGTGGGTGAACATATGTCATTGCTTCATAGAAAGTGGATTTATTATATATATATGAAAACTTTGGCCAAAGTAAGTGTAGAATTCATTGCATACACTTTGTCGATTCACTATGTGCCAGGACTATATAGCTAGTCAGAGTGTCATACATAGTTGGTAGATATCGATAATGTATGATAGTAACTAGTTATGCAGGACACAATGCCATGCTTAGGTAGGCATTTCTAGATGGTTTCCATATCAAACTCTTTGTTGAAGGGTAGGACCATCTATCGATTAGGAGATGTGCGAGGGGTTGCTTAAGTCTATGGTTGGCGGAGAAGTGCTTGGGTGATGCTCTCCCTCTTGTAGTCGGTAGCCAAGACTTGTGGAATAAAAGGAACATGATCCAGATGAGGACACATTAATCTTGAACTCTTGTAAGTTATGAATTTGTACATGAACATGATCATGGATGAATTGTAATATGTATTTGAAAAGATGAATTTCATCTATTTGGAATTATGTAATGTTATTTCATTTATGCAAATGATGTGGAAAATATTTATGCAATGTGAAATTATGTTATTGAAAATGGAAAAATCATTTCTATGTTTTTGGGAACTTGAGTTATTCACTTTTAAGTTAAAACTTAGGTGAATACTGTTGGGTAAACAATGGGTATGCTACAAATATAAAAGTTAAAATTAACCACCCTAAATAATAACCCCAATTTTCTAAGAAAAGAATTAAAAAAACCATAAAATTATTTAAAAATGAGTTTCTTTCTCTCTATAACTATATATATATATTCAAAACTTACAAATCTCTTTTGGTTACACTTATAATAACATAAGAACATTGTAATATTGAATTGGAATATTTTATAAAAAATTTAATTATGTTGAGAGGCATCCTACAATTGTATATGGGAATGAAGAACCTTGTGTATATAAAAACTTCCCATGATTGAATTTTACGCCTATTTAATTCTTTCTGAACGACTCTCGAAACAATGAGAGGGAGGTTCAGAATGGATTGATGTTTATTCAGAATGAGTAAATGATGACCCGAAATGGACGAACGACTCTTGGAATGAGGAGATAAAGGTTCAAAATGGATGAATGTTTACTCGAAATGAGTAAACAATACCTCAAAACGGGTGAACGACTCTCGAAATGATGAGAGCGAGGTTCAGAATGGATGGGTGTTTACTCAGAATGAGTAAACGATGACCCGAAATGGATATTTACTTGGAATGAGTAAACGAATGATCAAGAGGCATGAACGACTACTTGAAATGAGTAAACGACCGCTAAGAATGGATGAATGATTCTCAGAATGAGAAGAAGAAGGTTCGAAATGAATGAAAGATTACTCGAAACGAGTGAATGATTGATCGAAACGGGTGAACGAGGGTTCGAAATGATAGGAGGTTCAAAATGGATGAATGTTTACTCAGAACGAGTAAACGAATGATCAGAACAACTGAACGAGAGTTCAAAATGATAGAAGAAGGTTTGAAATGGGTGAACGTCTACTCAGAACGGGTAAATGAATGATCAAAATGATAGAACGAGAGTTCGAAATGATGAAAGGAGGTGTGAAATGGGTGAACGTTTACTCAGAACAAGTAAACAAAAGATCAAAATGGCAGAACGAGAATTCAAGACGATAGACGAAGGTTTGAAATGGGTGAATGTTTACTCGAAATGAGTAAACGAAAGATCAGAACGACAAAATGAGAGTTTGGAATGATGAAACAAGATGTGAAATGGATGAACGTTCACTCGAAATGAGTAAATGAATGATTGAAATGGCAGAATGAGAGTTCAATATGATAGACGAAGGTTTGAAATACATGAATGTTTACACGAAACGGGGAAACAAGTGATCAGAATAGCGAAACAAGCGTGTGAAATGATGAAATGGGTGTCTAGAATGATGAAATTGATGATAAAACTAACTGGTCAAGGGCCAAGTCTGCCCCTGAGATGGGCCAGGTCCGCCCTTGGAGGGCAGGTCCGCTTGTTGGGAGGGCAAGTCCGCCTGTCGGGAGGGCAAGTTCGCCTGTCAGACAAAAGTTGGTCAAAATTGGCTCAAACAGGCTTAAAAGGGCTGGTTCAAAGGTCAAGTCCGCCCCTGGATGGGTCAGGTCCACCCCTGGAGGGCAGGTCCGCTTGTCAGACAAAATTTGGTCAAAATGGCAAAAACAGGCTTAAAAGGGCTGGTTCAAAGGTCAAGTCCGCCCCTGGATGGGTTAGGTCCACCCCTAGACAGGTTTAAACTTGAGTTTTGAAAAGCTAACTAAGGAAAATGATCCAAAACACAACAAACATCAATCAAAAGGATACGACTGAACAAAAAATTACTGGTTTTGCACAAAGAAGACAATTTAGACAACATAATCCTAAGACTAGTAGAAAGGGGTATGGCTGACAAAATCTTCTATTCTAGGATGAACATGGTTGCTGAGGAGTCCTCGATATACACCCGGTACGTGAGGCCCAAATCGTGAACACCAACCCGTTACAAGCGTGAGTCGAGAACCTTAGCGAGAAACTAGAGGCTCAGACCAACTCTTCACGTCATCCCGACGCTTCGCCAATTACAATGTGGTTGGATTGAGGTACAATTTTCACTCTCCCTCCTTTATATACCTCGCCAGTACACGTGGTTGGAATCGTCCCTTGGGGTGATGAAATCCCCAAGCAGGTCTCGCTAAAAAAAGAAAAAGAAAGAGGGTGACTCAAAGGACTTGGTAAGGTACGATTTCTCGTCACCAAGGATCGACAAATGGCGTAAGGGGATTTGATACGTGAAATAGCTTACCAAAAAACATGACAAACAAGATTAATTGACACCCCTAGTTAAACTATGTGCCTAAGTTATGCAAAACAACAAATAGCAGTTGATAAATGACTAAAGCTGCAAGGAAATTTTTTAATGAATCTTGTCCTTGTTCCTTGCCAAATGTCGATTAGATGCTTGGAAAAACTCAAACAAGACATGTTAGGGGGTTAGAAACACTTAAAAACAGCTAACAAAAGTGCTAAAAACTGAAATTTCACCTTTTGAAAAAAGCTGCCCAGGTCAGGTCCGCCACTCTATGAAAAATTTGCAAAAAATCAGTTTCTAGAGTCTATGGAGGACATGTTCACCCCTGAGCAAGGTCGGGTCCGCCCTTGGAGGTTAGATCCACCTTCCTGTCAGGTCAGGTCTACCCCTTTGCAGGTTGGGTCCGCCCCTCAGCAACCTGTACCTGCAAAAAGTGAATAAAACAACAAACGTGAAAGATACAAACCCGGTTATGGGTCCCACCGGGCGTGCCAGAAATGTGAACGGGCAAAAATATGTGTTAGAAAATGAGCAACAAACAAAAGAGTGCAAACAACAAATATAAACACCCTACACCTCAAAATTGGGCAATCATTTAACTTAACAAAACAAAATGGAACCTTTTACCTTGTTGAGTTGTCCTTTGGTTGGCCCTTCAATCTTTGATGTAGTGTATGCTCCTTTGATGGCAAGAGATGCAAGTGTGGGATGCAAGATGAATGGAAAATAGGTGATAATAGATGCAAATGCAAGTATTTTTCTAAGTATGGCTCAAGAGAAAAATTTGCAAGAGTTTGGCTAGCACAATGATCTCTCTAAAATAAGAGAAAATAGGGGGTATTTATAAAGAATTTTGAATTCTCTAAGGAAATCGACAGTTGAGATTAAACCAACATGGCCAAGATGTAGGGCTATGGTGAGTTGAGAACTCATAAGCCCTCACATCTTGACATATGGCATGTGAATGGCTTGAAAAAGATGATGTGTAAATGAGTTGGAAGGAGAGTACATGACATGGAGGTAATGCATAGTACCTTGGGATTTGGACAAGATTTCCTCATAAAGGAGGTCTTTGTCCCCATGTGGGTGAGAGGACATGTGAAGAATTAAAAATTTCTCAAATATCCACATGGGAATAAGAGAAAGAATTTAAAATTGTTTGGAATGCATTGGGGATGAAGATGACAACATACCTTGCTCACCTGGCTGATTGAGACATCTTGATGGCTGATGGATGGGATGGACAGGACAGAATTAATGAGATGAGATTTGGGATAATTAAAGAACAGGAGATAATACTTAATGGTTGACAGATGGAGCATTGATAATGAATGAGAGTTTAACGATAAATAGATTTGACACACCATCGCAGTTGTATGAGAGACCTTTTGCATCAAACAAGGTATTTTTAATGAAGAAATTGTTTAATTTAAAAATGCAATGTCACAAATCATCTAAATGAGTTTAATAATTTGGTTAGTTAGTTGTCTTCAGTAAACATTATAGTAGAGAATGAAATAAAGGCCATCTTCTTATTATGTTCATTTCCTAATAGCTAGGAAGGAGTTGTTATGGTTGTTAGTAACTCCACATCTAGCCCAAAGGGCGTGCTAAAATTTGATGATGTTGTAGGAGTTCTTCTCAATGAGGATATGAGAAGAAAAAATCAAAGTAATTCATCAAGTGCTGCTTTAGTAGCTGGTAGCAGAGGAAGAACACAACAACGAGGCAAGGATAACTAGAGGAAAAGGTCAAAGTCTACTAAGAGAACCCAATCCAGAGGAAAAAAAGGTGTTTGTTGGCATTGTGGTAAGGAGGGCCACATGAAGAAAATTTGTTGGACCCTCCAGAACAAGAATGCTGAAAATCAATCTAAAGATAATGAGGTAAACACAACTTCTGAAGAAGATGTTGATGCTCTTATTTTATCTTCAAGTGATGTTGCAAATGTTTGGATACTTGACTCAAGAGCATTATTTCATGCAACGTCTTCAAGAGATTGTTTTAGAAATTACCAAGCTGGTAATTTTGGTAAGTTTTATCTCGGTGATGGTGAACCTTGTTGTATCACTGGGAAAGGAGATGTTCTATTGAAGATGAAGAACGATAACAGTTGGTTGCTAAATGATGTGAGACATGTTCCTCAAGTCAAAAGACACTTGATTTCAGTCGGGCAATTAGATGCTCTTGGATATAATGTTACATTTGGAGCAGGAGCATGGAAGGTAACAAAAGGAGCATTGGTCATAGCAAGAGGAAGCAAATCTGGTACATTGTATGTACTAGAGGGTTAGATTGAAGTGGGAGCTACACTGGCAGTAGCAGATAGCGCAACAGAGCTTTGGCATCAAAAGGCTCAGACACATGAGCCAGAAGGGACTTGTGATTTTGAAGAACCAATTTCCAGGTTTGAAAGCAGTGGATATGGAGTTATGCGAGCATTGAATCTACGCCAAGAAAAAAAGGACACGACTCTCTAAAAAGGAACACAAGATGAAGACACAACCGTTGGAGCTAGTGCATTCAGATGTCTTCGGACCCACAAAGGTAGCATTTATTGGAGGTTCCATTTATTTTGTTACTTTTTTGGATGATTGCGCTAGGAAGGTTTGGGTTTATATGATGAAAAAGAAGTACGAAGTTTTTGGTATATTTAAAACCTTCAAAGCACTTGTTGAAAACCAAATTGGTTATAAGATTAAAAGTTTTAAAACTAACAATGGACCTGTGAGTATTGTTCAAAATAATTTGGTCAATATTGTGCAGAGAATGGTATTCAGAGAATCAAGGTTGTTCCTCTTACACCACAAGAGAACGGTGTTGAAGAAAGGTTAAATAGAACCATTATGGAATGAGCACAACACATGATCTCAAATGTAGGACTAGGAAAAGAGTTCTGGGTAGAAGCAGTAAATACATCAATGTACTTGATTAGTAGAGCACCATCCACTCGACTTGAATTTAGAATTCCAAAAGAAAAATGGTTAGGTAAGAAAATTTCTTATGATCATTTGCGTGTGTTTGGATGTGAAGCTTTTGTTCATATTCCAAAAGAAAAATGAACTAAGCTCGACATGAAATCTAAAAGGTGTATCTTCATTGGATATGGAGAAGAAACATCAGGTTATAGGTTGTGCGATCTAGTTACTAAGTGTGTCACATGAAGTAGAGATGTGATATTTAATGAAAAGGTAATGCTAGGTTTACAAGAAGGCAAATCACCTAAGGAGTATATTCCATTAGAATATATTACGAATGGTGGTGATATGTTTAAACAAAAGGTGATTGTAAACTAGCCACAACCACCAGTGCAAATGCAAACACATGACCAATCGGAAGATTTCCAAGATAACGAAGAACATGTTCATCCAACTAGTAATTTACAAGAGTTGATTCCTCTAGTTAGGAGGTCCACTAGAGAGCATAGGCCTTCAACCAAGTATAAATCTTTTATTCAGTATTTATTGCTTTTTGATGAATCTGAACCCACTACATTTGAAGAAGCATGTGTAGATAAAGATATCAATAAATGGATGGAATCCATGAGAGATGAGATGGAATCTCTTAAGGTAAATCACACATGAGATCTAGTAACCCTTCCACCCAATCAAAAATCATTACAAAACAAGTGGGTGTATAGGTTGAAAGAAGAAGCAAGTGGAAAGAAGAGATTTAAAGCTAGATTGGTGATCAATGGATATGCTCAACAAAAGGGCATTGATTTTATAGAGATATTTTCACCAGTTGTGAAAATGACCTCTATTAGAGTAGTGTTGGGTTTAGTAGTTGTTCATGATCTAGAGTTGGAACAACTTGATGTCAAGAAAATTTTTCTTCATGGTGACTTGGAAGAAGAGTTGTACATGAAGCAACTAGAAGGTTTTGAGGAAAAAGGTAAAGAAGCACTAGTTTGCAAACTAAATTGTAGTTTATATGGGTTGAAATAAGCTCCTAGATAATGGTATCTGAAATTTGATTCTTTCATGTCTGAGCAAAAAAAATTTAGATGTGAATCTGACCATTGTGTCTATTTTAAGTTCTTTGATAATGGAGAATTTGTATTGCTATTGGTGTATGTTGATGATATGCTAGTTGGAGGATCTAGCATGGTTGTTGTTAATAGGTTGAAACAACAATTATTTAAGAAATTTTCAATGAAGGATTTGGGTGCTGCAAAGCAAATCCTTGGAATGAGAATTATCAGAGATAGGAAGAAAAAGGAACTTATATTGTCACAGGAGAAATACATTGAAAAAGTACTGGAAATGTTTAACATGAAGGATGCCAAGGTAGTCAACACACCCCTAGTAGAGCATTTCAAATTATCTTTTGAAATGTGTCCCAAGACAATTGAAGAAAAATAATACATGGCAACAGTGCCATATTCATCTACAGTTGGGAGTTTAATGTATGCTATGGTTTGTACAAGACCAAATATTGCCCAAGCAGTGGGAGTGGTCAGTAGATACATGAGTAATCTAGGAAAAAATCATTGGCAAGCAATGAAATGGATTCTGAGATATCTTAAAGGCACTTCAAACCATGTTCTAAGGTTTAGAGGTGAAGATGCACAATTGCATGGATATGTTGATTCAAATATGGTTGGAGATTTAGATTGAAGATGATTTACAATAGGGTATGTGTTCACATTGGTAGGAGCAGCAGTTAGCTAGATTTCCAGGCTACAAAAAGTAGTGGCTCTTTCAACTACTGAAGCAGAGTATATTGCAATGACAAAAGGAGCAAAGGAGATGTTGTGGTTGTAGAGGTTACTATCTGAATTGGGTAATAGACAAAAGGAATTTGTATTGTATAGTGATAGTAAAAGTGCCATTCACTTGGCCAAAAATGCAACATTTCATTCATGAACGAAGCATATAGAGCTTCAATATCACTATATTCAAAGTGTTCTTGAAGAGGGTAAGCTCATATTGGAAAAGATACACACAAATTTGAATCTTGCAGATGCATTTACAAAAGTTGTTTCAAAAGAGAAGTTAGAGTTTTGTAGAGCTTCTCTTGGATTAGTAAGCCTATGACAAAAGGCCTTGGAAAGCAGGAGATTTCTTGAAGCATGGTTGTTCACAGCTTAGTTTGGACTTCAAGTGGGAGATTGTTGGGATGTGAAGTACTGTGAACCATTTTTTATTGTCTTCTTAAAATTTCAATGCAAACAAAAGCTGGTACAAATGAACGATGTAGGTTTGGAAATTTGTTGGTACAAACTTAGCATATAGTTGCAATAGAGTCCATTATATATTGGACTGTTTGTAATGCAAAAATTGAGTGTGTTGTGAATAATAATAGAGACTTCTTTTTCTTTCCTGTGGACGTAAGCATATTTCCAAACCACGTAAATTTCTTGTTTTCTCTCTCTGTGCATTTTTGCATTCTTTAAATCTGGTTTTTTTGTTAATCTAAAATTCTATGTTAGCTACAAAAATAACAACACAAGAAAAGGCCAAGAATTTATTAGTGTTTGATCTATGTAGCCAAATTCACCTCCACACCCCATGCGAGCATCTAGTCTTTCTTTCCAACAACAAAAATTGAGTCTCGGAGGAATTTCCCTTTCACAATCCCTAATGTTTTGTCATCCACCATAGCTTGTAGTGGAAACAAGAGAGCTATAGGTCGGTCTACCATAAGCAAAAGATATCTCTATCTACTACTTGTGCAACCCGATAGCCTGCCATCTCATTCATTATTTTCATTCACCTCTATCGACATCTGACACAACTTTTGGCAACACTTGTGCAAGGGTTTCTCCTGCTTGTCGTCCTACCCTCTCATGAAATCCCTGCACTTTGTTTAATTGTTCCATTATGGATGCATTTTCTGTAGTTAACTTTAAAAATGCCAACCATCTTTTGTTCACAATTTTGATAGCCTATCATATCTTGTAAGCAAGAAAAAATAATGACTTTGGAACAATCTCAACGTTGTCACTCAGAAGTAGTCCATATCTTGCTTTTACACAACTGAGAAGTAGAAGCAAAATAGTGAAGGATAAAGCAGTTGATCTCTACATTTTTTATACTCTCACCAACAAATCTACCTAGAATGTGGCCACGAATTCCACAATTTCTATGTGAAGCTCAAAACCATTTTGAGTTTGATGTGCCAATTGACTCGTCTCACTACCTTGCACGTGGGTTTGAATAGGCCAAAGAATCTCCATTTGGCACTCACACAGGTCAAATAGCTCTCCACATTGTGCCCTACAACAACTTCAACTACCCTTCACAAGCTTCTTCAAGGTCTTCCACATCACCACACTATTGGAGAAGCAAAATAGGAGTCTGTTTTTCTTCAATGGCACATGGCCCCTTTGACTTGGTTTTTTTCCTAGTTTTTCTCTTGAGAGTTGTAGTTAACAAATGTAATTGTGGTTTAACCATTTCACCACATTTAATTTCATTATTAGTTGTTCATTCATAATAGAGCTTATAAAATGCGGGTTTTATTTTTGCCATAATTTGTATAGGGGTGTTTTTTTCTTCTGTTTTTTCATAACTTGTAAACGAGAGATCAAAATTTCAAGTGTGAATAGTGATTGGAAAGTTAGTTCCAACACTGACATTTTCACGTAGAGAAGTTTTGAAAATTGTGCTATTTTAATGCTTTTTTAATCCTCTGAAGTCAATTTTGTATGCAAATTTTGACAGGGTAGAACTTTCACCCTATTTATCGAATTTTTGCAAACTTTTTTTTTATTTCTATCAAAATTTTGCAAGGAATATGATTTTACATGTAAAATTAAGATTTTTTCATAGTCCATTATGTAAAAATTATCGTGCATTATAAACAGCCAATTTGGTATCTGAGCTTTATAACTTGTAAAATTTTCTTGTACATTGTTCTAGGGGGCTATAATCAACAATAACCATTTTGGGGGGCTCTCTACATCAAGGGGCAATTTAGGTGTTTCTATTTTTTAGTTTGTTGGTTCATTTGATCATGTCTCTCACACTAAATCCCTTTCATCTGAGTATTCTTCATAATCCTCCTAATAAATGGAAAGTCAAATGTGGATATTGTGGAAAGAAACTACATACAATAGAAGAATGTTGGTTTCATTGAACTGAGGAATTGAAGCAAATTCTTCTTAGTCATGGTATTACCTTACATGATCCTCTAGTTCCAACACATGCAAAAACATCATCCGATCTCACTCAGACATCTTGTGAGACATCGTCATTTGGGGATGAACAATATAGTCTAATGACTTGCATTGATATCGCATCTTCCATATCACCTGTTACTATATATGAATATGATGTTGGCTCATTCATGAGTTCTCATGATTCTTTGCATCAAGTTATTGCTTTCATCATTCCAAATCCACCACATTGGGATGCATATCTACCAGACAGATCACGTGTTTGTTTGTAAAATGCCACCTTGCAGATTTGGATGACACCATTGAGGAGATTCGTCTTCTATTTGATGACAACTTTGATGAAGCTGCATCACCATTGCCATCTTTGGATATTGCTCTTACCTTGCCTACATCAACTTCTATTGTGATAGATTATGTAGACATTCATGAGCTATCATCATCTGCAATAGTATCAGATTCACATTAGTCCAAAAATAACCATACATCCATGGTCCCTGTTCTAAAATCTTCTATCATACTTGATCCATCTTATCAACATCTATCACACATAAACACTGGCTTGGACATATTTTGAGCATCATTCGAAGTCATCATTGACATTATTTCAGTCTTTGGATAATGTGCAACATTTAGATACATTCACCTTACTTCTTGCATATTCCTATCTAGATGGGAAGTCATCTTGCACACATTTGTGGTGTTGTTTCTTCCCAAGGGAGAACTATTGTTCAACGTTTGTGTATCATCTTTAGCATCCAATGTTGAGCATCTATCAACACTACAAGCATCATTCTGAGGGGAGGTTGCATGGTTTCTCTTCTACTATCAGTTTTGGAAGGAAGCATTTTCTCACATGGAGTTCATCACTTCACATTTTTTTTTTTTGAGAGGGGTGGGTCACATGACCTCTCTTTCTCTCCTATTGGGAGAACATTCATTGTATTTTATAGTAGAATTATTCCTTGTGAGGTCATCATGAGTTCTCCATCTATTACCATCTTCTTCACTTGTACATTTCATTTCATTGCATCATTTCTCTTTTCGAGAGGGGGTTTTATTTCCCACTAGGTTTTTCTCCTTTACTCCATTTTATGAGATATTTGTATATGAGTATCTAACATGGTCTAGTAGTTGGGACTCATCATTAGTGAATACATTACTCCCTAAGTTTCACTTAAGGGGGTGTTAGTGTAAATAGTGTCGTTATTCATCTAGATAGGATATTGAACCTTTCTAGGATTGACCTATTTACACCTAGCTTAAGTTTATTTAGGTTTCTTTTGCTGTTGTCTCACTTCATATGTAACATGAAGGCATATGTCCTCAGGACTTGAGACACCTATTGACACTTGCTCACACACTTGTCAACTGAGCTCACAAGTGTCCCGTCTATAAAGGGGTACTCAATAGTTTACTCCTACCTTCCTACCTCCTCATCCTTGCTTATATATGCAAGGCTTGATCATTGTATTATACACTCTTCATTTTCATATTTGATAAACATAATATTGTGCATACTTTATTCACTTGTGAAAGTTGTGTTTCATGCTCTCTTTGATCTTGACATTCTCCAACATGAAGAACCCATGTTCATAAAAACTTCCCATGATTTAAATTGATGCCCATTTAACTGTTTTAGATGTTTTCCAACCTTCACATTCTTCAAAAAATATAATAATAATTTTAATGTACAAATTTGAAACTATTGTACAAATTATTTTATTTCATATAGCTAAAAGTTTATTGAGTTTGACAAGATTTTTTTAAAGAATTTGCAGCGGTACAATGGTGTTTGCATAAAATGTGAATTTATAATTTGTACAAATGGATTTGTACATGGTAAAAACATAGTTAAAATTTTTGTTCTGGTCATGGTTGAAAAATTGTTGAGACAAAGAAAAATAGAGATGATTTTGGTTTAAAAAAAATACAGATACATTTTATGGATTTTATGATTTTTCACTGAAGATTTTTAAATAAAATTTTATTTACAATTAAAAATACATATGAAAGATATCTCTGGACATATTTTTACGCCGAAGGCGTGTCCTATATGAACTTTCCAAGTTCATTTTGCCATTGAATGGTCCAAAATCAAGAATAAAGCTTGGTTGACATTAAAACGAATCTCAGCGGTCCATCATTTTACTGTATTTTTCTACTTTCTCACCGCTTTTCACGCCTTCACATATTTTAATGCCGTCCACTTTCAGGTAAATATGAGTGAGCCGCCCTTATATAGTAAATAAATCAACGGGGCACAGTTTTTGAAAACCATCCTACCGTTTGTTGACGTCCGTTTCCCGTTGGGTTTTTAACGCCGTTTTTCTACTTTTTACACTCACCGCATTAACGCGGTTCTATGCATTAGGTAGTAAATGCATAGAAAATCCGAGGTAAATCGGAATACACTCTCACAAGTTGATTGTTGGTGAATTGCTCACTGAATTTATTATATGCCATTTAATATAATGTAAATTTATTTTCAAAATAATAGTATAATTATATTTGCTATTATATATTATATTTAATATTAATTTAAAAAATATAAATAAATATAATTATACTTAATATAAAATTATTATAATAAATAGTTAATATATTTAAATATATAATATAATAAAATTATTATATATAATTTTTTACTATAATTAATAATTAATATATTTTAATATAGTACAAATCAAATTAATATATAAAAACTAATAGTTTAATTATCCTTTTTAGAGAAAGCAAGAGAGAAGAGGAAAAAGAAAGAGAGAGATGGTGAGACAATTTTAATTATAATTTTGAAGCTAAATTTGTTATTTAAATTAAATATATTTATTTATTATTATATATGATATTTTAAATGTATTTATTAATGTTGACTTTTCTTTATTTATTAGTAATGATAGTGGGTATATATATATATATATATAGTGAGAGAGAAATCCCCATAGATACATGTCATATTTGGATTGTTGGCACAAAACACTTGGTCAAAAACTAGACTATCTTTTCTCTCTCTCTGAGCTCTTTCTCTCTATATATATCTCTCACTATATCTCTATATCTCTATATTTATCTTTATTTCTATCTCTATGTTTATTTCTATCTCTATATCTCTCTCTCACTCACACACACACTCCCTATCTCTTTATCTATCTCTCTACCTTTTCCCTAGCTCTCTCTATCTCCCTCTCCCTCTCTCTATTACTTGTCCCTCTTTCCTCCTTTATCTCTCAATCTTTCCCCCTCTATCTTTATCTTTCCATCTCTCCCTATCCCTCTCTATCTATATCTCATTAAATCTATATCTCTCTCATTCACTCCATCTCTCTTATTCTATATATCCCTCTCTACCCCTCTCTATATATCACTTCCTATAACATTTTCTAAATGGCCTACCAATTGGCTTCATGTATTACACAAATGTATACAAAAAATAGACCAAAATTTTCCCTAATTGACCTTCCACAACTCTTCGGCGTACCCATTGCACACACAAGTTGCAATTGCTAGTATATAAATTATTATACGAAATATTAATGAGCATAATAATTGACACCGTCATAGATCTGTAGTGTAAGATATACGCCGGCTGAGAAACATGTGCCTAACGGAGGGGGAAACGGGGGCAGTATTGGTGTAGATTCGTTCAAAACTGTGGAACTAATCTACACCGTCCCGTCCTCAGATTTTCTTCCTTTTCTTTTCGTCAGCCGTTTTAATCATTTGTAACAGTAAAAGATTTTCTCGCCTATCTCGAGATAAAACATACGCAACGGACAAGCATAAAATAGAAAATGCGACTGAAAATTTACTTTTAGGATTTATACCCATGCGATTATCGTGACCCACTCAGCCTGCCATGTTTTCTGCTCCGTCTGCGCGCGCAGGCACTGATAAACAGTGGAATAAATGGTGACGCATTAGCTTAGCTAAGGTCATTTTCAAATGTAAAATTTCCCTCCCACTTTAAATGGCGACAAAAAAAGAGATCATTGAGCGGATGGCATTTCTGCGGCCCTGGTGCTAACCAGAAAGGAAAGAATTTGGGCGCATTTTATCTCTTTGCAAAATGGTGGTTCAATGGGCGGCTTTAATTTCGGCTTTGTTGGCCGTTGCTGTGGGGAGGTATAATTTTGCAGCAGCATCTGGGGGTTGCCAATTTAGTGCCATATTCAACTTCGGGGATTCGAATTCGGACACAGGGGGACAGGTGGCCGGCCTGGGCTTGTTCTCCCTGCCGCCCAACGGAGAGACTTTCTTCAAAAGGCCCACTGGAAGAGTCTCTGATGGCCGCCTCATCATCGATTTTTTATGTACGTTTTGCATCTTTTGTTGAAAACTGCCTAGGCTCATTCATTTTCTTTGAGAGTTAAAATTTGATGTGCGTCAACAGGTGAGGGTATGCATTTGCCTTTTTTGAGTCCGTATTTGGAGTCGGTGGCCTCAAACTTCAGTCATGGCGCAAATTTCGCAATCAATGGGGCCACTGTAGATCGCACCGCCACTACGTTTCCTCTGCCCGTGCAAATCGACCAGTTTAAGCGATTTAAAGCCCGGGTTTTGGACAGTATTTCTCGAGGTATATATGTATATATTCTCTGTGTATATGTATATATGCTTTCTGTATATGTGTATATGTGTTATCTGTATGTGTGCATTTTCTTGGCAAAATCATAAGCTTTAATAGATGTTTATGGTAGGTGAGAATGCGGGCAACCTGCTTCCACCAGGGGAGGCTTTCGAGAAGGGGCTGTATACAATTGACATCGGCCAAAATGACATTTTTCACGCCTTCACTGCCAATCTCCCGCTGCGCCAAATTAATAATTTTGTAATTCCTCAGACTGTGGACAACTTTACATCTCAGTTGAAGGTAATTTTACCTGTTCGTTATCTTTTTTTCTTGTATATTTTGAAATTAAAGTTTCGAGCAGATTTTCTCGTTCCAAACAGGAAAAGAATTTCATGATCTTCAGAAGCTTATATCTGAAAGTTCTAATTTCATTGATGCTAGTATCCGTCATAACCCCCAAAAGCTCACAGAAGGATATGGGATTATTTCCTTCACATCACGCATTTAGCAATTTGCAGGATTTATTGTACACAGGGGATGAATTTGGGACTGTTACTGTAGATTTTTTGAGGGCTTAGAAAAAGGAAAGGTGCGCCGACTGATCGTATAAATTCTAAGGTTTAAAAATAAAAAGTAAAATTTCTCCTGTTTAGGAAGTGATATGTTTTATTGTCGTGTTTCTTTCCCAATATTTAAAAATAAATCTGTCGGTTCTTTCTGCAATGATGTGATTTTCATTGAATTGAATAGGGCCACCTTTCCTTTGAACACAGTGAATTGTGATACTGTACATTGTTAGTAATTCCATGTCCTTTTTAAGAGTGAACTGTGTTACTGTACATTGCCAATAATTCTCTTTCTTGTCAATCAGAGTGAACTGTTTTACTGTACGTTGCTAATAATTCTCTCTCCTTTGAACAGAGCGAACTGTGTTACCGTCATTGTTAATAATTCTCTCTCCTTTGAAGAATGAACTGTATTACTGTACATTGCTAATAATTCTCTGTTCTTTTTACATTAAGTGAACTGTGATATTGTACTCCGTTAATTATTAGTAGGCAAAAGAAGAATAAATAGTCATTACTTGGTGCAGGTCCTTTCCATTAGTCATTAGTCGGTGCATGTGGTGATTGATAGAAGGTTAGGGACTCAAGTACTGGACTGTCAGTTCCCATTATTACTGCATGTGTTAAAAGAAAAAAATCATTTTCCTGATGCTCAGGTTCTTAAAAATATTTGTTTAGTTTATTTATTAAAAGAGTAATTAAGAATGTATTTTTATAATATTTTGTAAAATATTTTTATGTTCTGAGAGTAGATTTTGTTAAAGTTAATTTTGTATTAGTTGAATTTTTAGGTTTATTTTATTTGAACTGAGTTTTAAAGTTTTAATTTAGTTTAATTAAAAATATTATTTTGTTTATAATTATTGTAAATATCTTGTCTTTTATTGAGTTTTAAAGTTGATTATGTATGAACTGATGAGTTTTTAGATCAACTTATTGCAGGTGAGCTCTTAAATTAGCCGTTAGATTAATTGTTAAAGTTGATCTCTTAAATTAACTTGTCATATAGATTAATTTGTTAGAGTTGAACTCTTAAATTAACTTGTCAGATAAAGTTAATCTATATGAACTGATGAGTTTTTAGATCAACTTATTGTAGGTGAGCTCTTAAATTGGCTGTTAGATTAATTGTTAAAGTTTAACTTGTCAGATAGATTAATTTGTTAGAGTTGAACTCTTAAGTATTTTTTTAGAATTGAGCTCTTAAGATTATAATGGTTGGTCCAAACGAATTTCAAAACTTGTTTTTGATTCATATTAATCTCCTTCATTGAGATGCAGTATAACTAGTTTATCTTCAATCTTTCTCAAATAAGTTTGTCAAAATTTAGCTCTAAAAATTAACTCCTCTGAGTTAGGGAGGTCATAAATGAAGATTAACTTGTGTAAGTCAAAAAATGGAGAGTGGTCTCTTCTCCTCAGTTAAAGTATCATTAGAATAACTAAAAGAACTTAAACACTCAACTGTAAGCATCTGAATTACAAATATAAGTTTCAGTACAAAATTTCTGGATTAAACTGTGTACAATTTTTATCATCATCCATTCAAATCAAACTCTATGATACATCATCATGCTGTTAATATAAATCTCTAAATAGTAAATAATATAATAAATAGTAAATAATATAATAAAAAGAAAATCAATAATCTTAAATTAAATAAGTAGCTGTAAAACATAGATAGTCATTTTCTCAAGCAAAATAAAAAAATTCACTAATAAAATAAAGTTAAAGAAAGGAATTTTTTCAGTGCAAGGTGGATACCATTTTTTTATTTTGAATTGACACAAACTGAGACAAAGGATGTAGAATTATAGTTTATTAGTCACAGGGCAAGCTTATGCGAATGGCGTATTGCATAGTACACCCGTGAATGCTTTTGTCCCCACTCCCATAATCTATTAGTTTAGGAGTTTTCTTTGTTTTGATGAGAACTCAGTTGTTTGATATTGCAGGAATTGTACAGTGAAGGCGGTCGAAACTTCGTAGTTCACAACACGGGACCATTGGGGTGTTTACCACGAATTCTTGCAGGCATTCGCAGTGATCTGTCAGAAGTGGATGAGAATGGGTGCGCTGTAGCCTACAACAACGCCTCTCAGACCTTCAACACCCTGTTAAAAGCTGCCTGCACTCAGCTTACATCACACCTTCCACAAGCTACCATTGTTTATGTAGACATTTACTCCATCAAATACTCTCTCATTGCAAATGCATCACAATATGGTATTGCTCGTTCTTCTTGTATAATCTTAAAGCAACTTTTTGCTTGTCTTCTCTGGTAATACCTTTTCTTTATATTTTGGTTTTGGGTTCACAGGGTTTGAGCATCCGCTGGCAGCATGTTGTGGGTACGGAGGTTTGCCATATAACTATAGTGATAAAGTGCGGTGCTCACAGACGGGCAATGTTAATGGGAGTGTGGTGACAGCTGGGGCGTGCAAAGACCCTTCCAAATCTGTGAATTGGGATGGAACTCATTATACAGAACGCTCAAACTTTCATGTCTGGTCACAAATTGTGTCTGCCAAATATTCTCACCCTCCCCTGTCTCCTTACCAAGCATGCTATTAAATTTTAGCCAGTAATCCCTTCCCTGAATAAAATCAGACTTCGAATGTTCACATAAGTGTTCAAATCTAAAGAGTTTGAGAGAGTTTTGCTAAAACCCACCGATTCAAGTTCTTTAGCGATTTAGAGTTTTTGGTACTTTTCATTTTATAATTTCATCCGCTTCAAAATCTTGGTCTTTCTGGGTCTCTACAACTTGGGTCAAATTCTAGCTTTACTTATCACAGTTTTTTCTTCAAATTTAATATTTCTTTATGTATTGGGTGTACATTGTTTTTTTGGATGCGTTTTAAAAAACACAAAGCTCTAGGCAAGCTTTAAGGTCACAAGATTACAATCTAAAAGTTTTTATGGATTAAATGTAAATTGTTTGAAGGACACAAAATTCTTAGGTAAGTTTTAAGCGCACACTATATATATAAAAATATATATTTTAATGTGTAATAGGCATGCTGATGGTCACGTGCAATTGAGAGTGATTTTCTTATAGTGTAAAGTGTAAAGTAGATTAATAGGTTTTAGAAAAGAATATAAAATGAGTTTATTGTATGTACATATCAGTATTATCAATTCCAACACAATGATAGTATTTTTATGCTAAAGAGGTGTAATATTTCAATGATTGTTTCAATGGATCAGTCTAATGAACATTGTACTCTAGTCATCCTCTTGTTTTCATAGTGCCACATGCATTAGCCTTCATCTGTGCATAACCTTCGGTGGGGCATGACCAATACCATTTTAAAGGGCAAGTTAGTGGCAGGGTGATCCCACAATAATGGTTTACAATTTTTGGCCAAATTTGACACTGAAATTATTATTTTTAATTAAATCTTCATATTTGAGCACTGTAACAGCTAAATCGTGAGGAATTTGAAGATGATGCAAACTAGAGTTTTGTCACATTTTGTTTGGTAAATCCAAAATTTTGAATTAAATTGCATTTTTTTCCATTTATGAAAATTGATTTTTTCAAAATCAACATTTTTAAAAAGTGACGACACTTTTCTCTAATTTGTAAAATTATAATTTTTTCAATTTAGATTTTAACTTGGATATTTAGTGCTTCCACTTGGTTAGATAGTTTTTATTGAATATTTTTTATTTAATCAAGTTTTGAAGTCAAACCAATTACAATTCAAACATAGCTCCACTATATTATGCTACTTTTTTGTATATATTGAAATTCATTTTTTTTGTTGAATCAAGGACTTTAATATTTGGTGCACTCATATTTTTCAATTTTTTTTAATAATATGCTATTTTTTTACATGTGTGTAACAAGACCTTCATTATCGATGAAAACCTATTTAATAAAATTAAAAAATAAATAAACAATAAAACCAAAACATATTAAAATTATATTCGTTGGATAATTCATTTTGAGGACTACCTGATTTTAGTTGGGTTTTGTGAAGACTTCCATTTTCATCTTCAACTTGGGCTAAGCATAAAAGTTTAGGGTTTTTTTTTTAATTATTTTTTAGAGGGAAATGAAGAATAAGGGGATTCAGAGGTCCCCTAAGAGAGCGAACCACTCTCAATATGCATTTCCTTTTTTTTTTTGGGTAGGAAATGTGGGCCCAGTAATTAATAGGTTCATTCGAACTCTAGTTTGGGTGAACCCCTTTTGGGTTCAGTAAAACTTGTAGGTTCATTCAAACCCCTAAAACCATTTTTTTTGCTTTGGGATTGTTTTTTTTTTCATTTTTCCTTCTTCCATCAAATTGTAAACTACTATTGTGGCTTCACCTGACATCCGCCTTGAATCATCAAAATAATTAACGAAGTTTAAATCCCACCTTTATTTCCCTTAGAATAATTATTTCTCCTATTTAGATCTTATATACTTTTATTTTCTCCGCTTTCACCTTTATTTTTACCATTTTCAACAAACCTATGCCAATGTTGCATTTGGGGACCTTGATACAATTACCAGAAAAATAATTTTTTGAAAAGATAACATGCTAAGTGGTATTATACGTAATCTAATTAGCATGACACAATTATGAATTCCATCCTTAGGGGCAACTCTAATGTGTTGTGTTCATCACAAATCATGCCACCGAATATGTTAAAATGAATATTGATGGTGAGTTTTTAATTTAATTATCAATAGTACGGGTCATTTCAAACTTATTGCTAATCCTTAATTTATTTAGAAGCTTAGATTCTCAAAGAAAAATTGAACCATTTTGGTCATGAGTAACTTAGGAGGAAAAGAAAGAAATAAAATTTTAGAATATGGGAATTTCTACCAGGCCAAACCCAATGTAAATCCATTTGACCACTTGAACAAAAGAAAAAATGACACAAGTCTTGGTATCAACAAGAACAAATTATTACTATGATCAATTATTGTTAAACTTCCTTATAAAAGAACTAGTTGTAACCATCCTCTCCCATATTTTAACATTATTGAGTGTTGTATGGAGTGGTATTAGTTTTATTATTGTAGGTTATGTAAATATTATTAGTTGCATTTGGTGAAGTGAAAGTGGAGAGTTAATTAATCAACACACCAACATAGGAATCGAAGGAGCTTTGGAGAGACAACGTAAGGGCCTATAGAATTTCAACTTATCCAAAGAGGCCATCACTAGTAGAGTGATATTATTTGTATTATTGTAGGTTATGGAAATAATAGAGTAGTATTTGGTGAAGTGAACATAGAGTTGATTAATCTACCCACCAATGAAAGAAACAAAGGAGACTTAGAGAGACAATATAAGGGCCTACAAGAGTTTAAATTATCCAAAGAGGCCGTCACTAATAAAGTGATAATTATTTGTGTTATTGTAGGTTATAGATATAGTAAAATTTGCATTTGGTGAAGTGAAAATAGAGTTGATTAATCAACCCATCAATGAAGGAACCGAAAGAGCCTTGGGGAGACAACATAAGGGCCTACAAGAGTTTAAATTATCTAAAGAGGCCATCACTAATAGAGAACAAAAATTTGAAACACCATCCACCAATGACAAATATTAGACATGGGTTTGTGCTATTACAAGGGTAATGGTAGTTTCAAACAGTGTATATTATGATGAGTTTATTGGGATTTTATTGTTCAAAGGCTTGGAATATTTCACTTGGGATTAGGTTTATGGAGTGGCCTACGACAAAGGTAATCTCATTTTGGCACTAGGTATACCATGATGAGTTTATTAAAAAAATATTATTCAAAGGTTTGCGATATTTCACCTATAGGATTAGGTCTTATTACTAGGTTTATAGAATGACTTGCCTCTATTGACTAGTGAGCATCCCTTATTGGAGAATTTTTGTACAAGGGAAGTTTAATTTCAACATTTTAATCTAATATGCATGGGTTAATATTTGAATAAAGAAAAAACCAAAATCAAAATAAGAAGCCAAATTGCATCAGGTTATTGTAAGGCTTTAATGATAAATCAACTAATTAGCATGACACAATTATGAATTCCATCCTTAGGGGCAACTCTAATGTGTTGGGCTCATCATAAATAATGCCACCAAATATGCTAAAATGAATATTGATGGTGAGTTTTTATATTTTGTTTTCAATAGTATGGGCCATTTCAAACTTATTACTAATCCTTAATTTATTTAGAAGCATAGATTCTCATAGAAAGATTGACCCATTTTGGTCATGAGTAACCTTGAGAGGAAGAGAAGAAAGAAAATTCTAGAATACAGGAATTTCTACCAAGTCAAACCCAATGTAAACCCACTTGACCACTTAAACAAAAGAAAAAATGACACAAGGTAGCAACAAGAAAAAAATATTACTACTTTGATCAATTATTGTTAAACATCCTTAAATAAAAGAACAAGTTGTAACCATCCTATTCTATATTTTAACATTGTTGAGTGTTGTATGGAGTGCTATTATTTGTATTATTGTAGGTTATGTAAATAATATTAGTTGCATTTAGTGAAGTGAAAGTAGAAAGTTAATTAATCAACCCACCAACATAGGAACCAAAGGAGCCTTGGAAAGACAACATAAGGCCCTACAAGAGTTTAAATTATCCAAAGAGGCCATCACTAATAGAGTGATGATATTTGCATTATTGTAGGTTATAGAAATAGTAGAGTTGCATTCGGTGAAGTTAAAATAGAGAGTTGATTAATCAAACTACCAATGAAGGAACCAAAGGAGACTTAGACAAATAATATAGGGGCCTACAAGAGTTTAAATTATCCAAAGAGGCCATCACTGATAGAGTGATATTATTTGTGTTATTGTAGGTTATAAATATAGTAAAAGTTGCATTTGGTGAAGTGAAAATAGAGTTGATTAATCAACTCACCAATGAAGGAACCAAAGGAGCCTTGGGGAGACAATATAAGGGCCTACAAGAGTTTAAATTATCTAAAGAGGCCATCACTAATAGAGAACAAAAGTTTGAAGTACCACCCACCAATGACAAATATTAGACATGGGTTTATATGGGTTTGTGTTATTACTAGGGTAATGGTAGTTTCACACTTTGTATATTATGATGAGTTTATTGGGATTTTATTGTTCAAAGGCTTGGAATATTTCACTTGGGATTAGGTTTATCGAGTGGCCTACGACAAAGGTAGTTTCATTTTAGCACTAGGCATATTATGATGAGTTTATTAAAAAAAATTATTCAAATATTTGGGATATTTCACCTATAGGATTAGGTTTTATTACTAGGTTTATAAAATGACCCGCCTCTTGCACGACTAGTGAGCATCCCTTATTGGAGAATTTCTTTACAAGGGAAGTTTAATCTCAACATTCTAATCTAATATGCATGGATTAGTATTTGAATTTAAGAAAAAAACAAAATCAAATTAAGAAGCCAAATTGCACCAGGTAATTGTAAGGCTTTGAGGATAAATCGACTAATTTTGTCATTTGATTAATGAAATTAAGATTTTATACTTTATGAATATGAATTAGAACTACCTCTATATATTTACATACCTTAGGAAATTTTTTAATGTTAAATTAATTCTTGAAAAGGAGTATTGATACTATAACCCTAAAATGTTTCTATTAGAGCTCCAAAAAGAGATGAAATCTTGTGAAAATAGAACATCCGAAGCATGATATCGAGAAGTATGCAATACTTTTGCCAAACCTTTCCATTGTTCTTGATTTCTCTTGCTTGTTAGAGATGTTGCCACTAGTTTGATGGCCAAATAAAGCATGCCTCATTACCTACATCTAGAAGTCAAAGATCTACTTTCATAGAAGAATTTAATTAAATGAATTCTCTTTATGGAAAAAATCTTGTTAAAAAGTCAAATTTATGGTTAATATATATGCTTATATGTTGCTAGACTATTACAAAACCATAATTTGCATCCTAGACATACACGCCTTCACCTTTTTAACAATCTGAATTGATTAATATTTTTTTTCTTTTCATCTTTTATTTGTTTATATATACTGTAAAAAAATAGTTAATACATTAAAAATATTTCTACTCAAAAAACATAAATAATTAAGAAATATACAATAAAAGAAAAAATATAATTTATTTTAAATTTAAAAATTAAAATAATATTTAATATTTAAATAATATAAAAGATCTCGATATAATTTTTTTTAAAAAAAAACAATCCATCATTTCTAAGAAAATTTAGAATATAAATTTAAGATTTTAGTAAGTGACCACTAAGGAAAAACTATATGTACTTAATTTTCTCAATATAAAACTAGCTATTGCACTTTAGGTGTGCAATGGTGTACGACGAATAATTGTATGGATATATTTGCTTTTTTGTAGACATACTAGTTCAAATAGGAAAATGTGTATATAACTTATAAAAGCAAGAGATGAAAAAACATAAATGGAAATAGTATACAAATGAAAGGGAACTTGAAATAGTGGAATGGTTAAATTTTATATTTTGTGCAATTTCATCACACAGTTTAAGTAGTAAATAATAGATCTATTTAGTATTTGGATAACAAATAATATAAAAATGTTTATTTAACCTATTGAAGCAACACATGAAATAAGTAAAATGCAAACGAATATTTGCCTTACACCAATATGTGTTTTAATATTGGTTTAAATCAAATGTGTATATAACTTATAGTAAGAACACACGGGAAAACGAAAATGGAAATTGTATGCATACGAAAGGGAACTTCACTTGATATGATATAGAAATGTAAAAGTAGGATATATATACAATTTTGAAAGTCCATTGTTTTCATGGAATGTTTAATTGCAATTATAAGAATGTATGCAATTGATTAGAGTGGAATAGATATATTGTATATTTTGTTGCATTTTGTGTGACAATCACTTTACAACAAATCTATTTAGTATTTGGATAACAACGAATATAGAACTGTTTATTTAACCTATTAAAGCAACACATGAAATAAGTAAAATTCAAAGAAATATGTCTTACACCAATATGTGTTTTAATATTGGTTTTAATCGAACGTGTATATAATTTATAATAAGAACACATGGGAAAGAGAAAATGGAAATTGTATGCATACAAAAGGGAACTTCACTTGATATGATATAAAAATGTAAAATTAGGATATATATATAATTTTGAAAGTTCATTGTTTTCATGGAATGTTTAATTGAAATTATAAGAATGTATGCAATTGATGAGAGTGGTATAGATATATTGTATATTTTTTTGCATTTTGTCAAACAATCACTTTGAACTCCAATGTATCTGTTATAAAGAGTATATCTCTTTAGTATTTGAATAACAAATAATATAAGAGAGAATGTTGAAGTTGAACATTCAATACAAATTATTTGTTACCTTTGGTAGAGTTGTTTGTATGTTTTAGACAATGAGAACATAGTGTAAGTGATCCATGAGTGGTGCCTACATGAGAGTAAAAAGAGAGATAATTTACAATGGCTCCGTCAAAGTATTCCGCTATTCCGGTAGTGGGGGTGATCCGGCTAAAGAAGCTCCACCGCCCTGTACAAAACCCGGACAAAGATTATGCTTTAAATGTTTGAAGGGTTGAATTATGCAGGCCGTTTCGCACCATGCGCTTAAGGTCCTCACTTCGTATTTCTAGCGAGTAACCCATATGGCCGCTGGTACCGCCGCGTGCATATCGCTGGAATAATAGGCGAGGTTGTATGAGACTTTTGTAAAGATCGAGACTTAATGAAATAGTTGTGAATGTCGTACGCCCTTTTGTGTCGTATTTGCCAATGTCCGGTGTACCGCCCGGAAGTGATGGTCATGGCGACTTGGCTATTATTATCGAATTCCGTACAAAGTGGATTTTGATGTGAAAGCCCTGGCTTTCTCCAGGAGTTAGTAGGACATTATTTGCCAGTTATTGCTTAAATTCCCAAAGGTAGTCCAATGTAATGTTTAAAATGAACAACAACAAACAAGGGTAGCTGAGGTGGTATTTCACCTCCATTGTATACAATTTCTTTTACTTGACCCAGTGCACCATTCACGAGCCCTATTTCAACCCATATATTTGAACATAACATGAACTCTTGGACTATAGATAAAAATTTCTAGTCTTCTTGTGTAGGCTCTGCATTCCGTAGATTCGAGAGAAGTGCATGAAAGGCAATTTGGGAAGGAGCATCACCAATTTGTCGAAATATTCTAGTTAGAGTTACCACTGTTGTGAAGCTATTCCATAGTGTGCCACCATAGGAAGTGGAAGCATACATGGGGATATCTTTAATTGGTGGTAGTTGGCCCAAGTCACCAAAGAGAATAATTGAGCGCCCTCCAAAGGGTAAGTGGTTGTGGATAGGGAATGCTTCCCGTAGTCTCATGTCAATATGTTCTAGCAACTATGGACCAATGAAGCTCATCTCATCTATTAAAATGTACCTAATATAGTACATGCTTTCTTAGAAGGTCACAAGTGTTTTCCCTTGTAGGGGGGGCATTTCTTTTATTACAATGTGAAGGGAAAAATGAATTGTTGATGCTTGAATGTTGAATGCAACAACACATGTAGGTGCAAGAAGTAGTAATGGTGATTGGTGAATTGGAGTTGAGCTAGTGAGTGAAAACATTTTTTTTATGAAGTGTGAATTCCCAATTCCTGCAGTTCCTTGAACAATGAGCTTTAGCGATGGTTGCAATGGAAGAGTTCTTAAATTAGACCAAATTATATCGAACACTTTCTGCTGCTAAGTAGAGAAAGTAGTATGAGTGTGTTCATTGAGAACATGGTGCACTTGAAAGGTTGGCCGATTGGAGTGTATGAAAGTAGTTGCAAAATGTTTTTGTTGCGGGGTGAGGCTGGTATTGAGCCATTCATGGTGCAATTCAATGTCACGGCGACCAAGCATGTCTAGTGCATCAAGCTGTATAGGAAGGTTTGGGTGCAAACTTGAGAGAACCTGCCATTCTTCAAGGTTGTGTCCTTGCAACACATGGTCAATGCTTGAGCTGCTACTAGCATCTGTTGTTTCAGCTGGACTTGGTTATGTGCAATGTGCATGCCATGGCCTATATGTAGAAGAGCACCTTTCCCATTGTGATATAATTTGATGTTCGGACGATCCAAATTCAATTTCAATGTTGTGAAATGGGTGGTATAGAATTAGTTCACTCCAACAATGAGGAATGCTAAGGATAAAAGCAATGAAATAGATTTGTGAGAGATAATTAGTAGAATAAATAGGCTTTTTACATACATATATGTACATATATATATATATTATAAATTGGCAAGAGAAAACATGGTCTGATAAAATAATTTGATACAAAAGAGGGAAAAAAAACATATAAAGATATGGACAGTTAATGTACAAAAAGTTGTAAAAAATATAGGGACGGTGTTCACTTTTCTATCTTTTTTTCATTTTAATATGCGAAACAACACGATCATTGTGACGAATAAGGAGAACATATGCTACGAAAAAACAATTTGGAAAAATATGTAGGAGCAACTTTATATATCTGGACATGCAATGTTTTTGATAACAGAAAAAAATATTCACAATTTGTGATAATGTTTACATATATGGGCAAGCCAAGTTTACAGTATTACTGCAAGGTAGAAAGGAAGCAAAAAAGAAAGGAGGAAAATATTACTGCAAGGTAGAAGCTCTCATAGGTTGAATAACAATTCAAAATTACATTTAAGTGACAAAATATTGATGTGTTAAATCTAAGAAATGCAAAAAGTGTTTCAAGCTAAAACGTTTGAATGCCAATAAAATTATATGAAAATAGCAAAGTACTTGTACAACATTTAATTAGATGAGCAGACTTCTTGCTCCTCTCCAAGCCTAGTTATTGGATGCATGTAGTCAAACACTTTAATTTGTGATTTATTTATCCATGTTAAATGAGACTGTCAAGTTGTAGTGGCCATCTCAATATCAAATTACAGTCTAGATATGTCCCTGTAGTTGTATAAGAATAGAGCATAGACGAAATTTAATGGGAACTGTGGTAATGGAATATAAAGTGGTACGTTTTCCATGGATTTTTTTTATCTAGCAAAAACTACATATATGCATTTCTCATCTGTTTGGTTCACATAGATTCTTTCAAAATGTGCATATGTCTTTTCTTATGTGTTTAATGAATAGTACTGAATTATTTGTTAGTTTATTCAAAAGATTTTAATTGTCTAGTGATTGGAACACATCTAAATAGCTCTGGGAATGAATAAAAAATCCATGCCTAAAAACTTTACAAATACCTCATTTTAGATGTGTACTTGTATTCACAGTGTCTAATAATTACTACTATTTCATATTTTAATAGAGATATTTATAAAGTTTTTGATTAACGATAAACCGGTTTTGAAGGGTACGTGAAACCCTTTACAAAAAAGAAAGTGGCAGCAAAGAAAGAACAAGAGGCTGCCCACCCAAGCAAAACAAAAAAACAACCAGTTGAATAATCAGCCATCAACAAACCATCAGACAACCAACATAACCAAAAACCGAAAACAACAAGGGTTGGGCCTCAGGTGAGATCCCTTGAGAGCACTTGAGTAGCCCTAATATCCAACCAAAGGCTTGTCATGCATGTCCATGATTTCTTCAACGTCCCACAGGCGGGAGGTTCTTCGCTACCTTTGGCAGTTTTTTCTCCTAATATGAGAACGCCCAGGGCTGGTGGCCCAGGATGAGCGGGGCTAAAACCAGCCCGGCTTCCCTCCTCATAGACCAAGTTAGTATGGGCATCAAGGACCTTCTGAGTCCAACTCCACTTGGCCTTACAGTTACGTAGCTTCGCCCTCAATAGATTACTTCCAGCTTCTCCAGCGCGCATATTCATGGGAGTGTATCAATTCCCCTTCTAAGGTTGTCTATTTTGTAGGTTCCAACCCCGCTATACTTTCGGGTTCAAAGTCATTCTTGACAAAAACCATCCTTCACGGATCTTATTGAGTATTGGGGAGTTCTAAAGTAAAATAGCTACGCTCGCCAGAGCTAAAGAGTAGAGATGTTACTTTTTGGCTATAGTAATGTTACATACTTAATTGTAAAGAAGATCTTGAATTTCTTAAGATAACCACATAAAAAAGAAATTGAAGAGATAAATAAACTGCTCTTTGACAAAGATCTAACACAAGGAGAGTCCATTGCACAAAAAGGCACCCGCCGCGCGTGCGCTGACCCAGGCTCTCCAAATGGCACATCCGCCGACAAATTTAGCGCTTTAGAAGCGGGTTCCCGATGAAACGCATCCAGAATTTGTGCATTGAATTCTCTTTTTAGAATTCGCGGGGTTTAATACGCCAGGATTCTCCTCTGCCCAGATATTCCCAACCACCTTCTTTTGATTAACATCCTCCACCTTGGCATGGACCTTCGGCTTCTTACCAATAGAACCACCCTCAAAACCCTTCAACTTATGCTTAGCACGCGGAGCTCTAGAGGAAGATGGCTTCACATCACCCGTCAAAGGGTATAGTCCAAATCAGTATCATAGCCATCTAACCACCCTTCAAAATCAACTTCAAACTCTAAAGCTTCAGAATCCTGAATCTCCTAAATCCTACAATTCCCACTACCTTTCTCCTTCCTTTTGGAAATAGGGGTTCTAACAATGTAATTAGCTTTCAAAAAATCCACAATGAAAAGCATTAAACCTTCATGCAGGTAAGGATTCCTGGGGTTTCTTCTGAAATTCGAAATACCCTCTTCCAAGGAACTCAACAAATAGAAGGGAAATGAAACCAACTTACCATGGTGAAAGTGGTTCAGAATGACAAAGCGATGTCCATAGAGTGTCGTGAATCTGCCATCATGCGTAAAGTAGTGCATCGCAGCCACCGCTACCTCTCGCCAAATAGGTTTAATCTGCATTCTAGCATAACCTCCACAATCCAAACGGACCATCCTAGCATTTTCTGTGTCGCGAAGGAAATTTTGCCTTGCATTTTGAGAAATGTTCTTGTCCTTTTAGAATTTTCTCCCAACCATGGACAAACCCGTAACCTCAGCAATAAAATCTTCATTAATGGTAATATCTCTACCAATCATACTAACCACACAGCCATGCCAGGCGTCAACAAACTCCTTAGACACCGAGGGCTTGAAACCCTTCAAAAGCTCGAAGTAAGGAGTATCACCACCATTTTGCAGAATTTCCAAAACCCAGGGATTAGCTCTCGTTTCTTCACAAGACATAGGTTTTGTGCAACACCTATCCCCTCCCATTATTGAGTTACTAGCAAAGCACAACCAAATCACAACTGAAGCATAAGCTAGAAAACCACCCAAAAAGCGTGTGAGGCACTTGAAAGTAGTCTGAGAGGAGTTAAAAAATAGAGTACTAAGACAACTCTCCAATAGGAGGCAACAATTTCCAATGATCACCCACTGTGCGAAAAGTCCCATCAAACAACAAGCGTCATAATACCCATGCAACGCCAAGATCAAGGAGGTGGGTAATAACAAAAAATTAATGGATCTCATTAATAATGAGGTTCTTCAAATCAGTAGGAAGGACGTCACCCTTCCCCCCACGAACTAGCCGATGACACCCCATAATTAGCCAACCAATCGACAACAACATTAGCCTCCCTATAGGCATGGGAAATGTAAATTTCTTCAAATTCTTCACACAAAGAAATGGCATTGGATATAAAATTGTTGATAGACCATGAAGGAGGAGACCTTTGTTTAAGGCAATTCACAATATTTAACGAATAACCTTCGATCCATAGTTTAGAGACCCTTAAGTCCCTAGCCATCTTGATGCTATGATAGGCAGCAACAGCTTCAGCAAGGTGGTATGTCTGGATGAGATATCTAGAAAGTTACTCCTATAGTGATGTGTATTTACTATTTTTGAATACTTATTATCCTCATGTACTAATTGGCTCATATTATGTTTGTCTATTAAAAATACCACTTGTATATGATTTTATACTTCGTCCTGTATCTCTATCTCTATTAGATTAAAGTAAATAATAAATATATTTATAATATTAATTATATAAAATAAATATTATATATTTTAAACAATGTCACAATTTTATATATATTAAATTAAAGTAAATAATAAATATAATTATAATATTAATTATATAAAATAAATATGCAATGCATAGGATATATAAAGCTTGAACTGTTCTCAATCGCATATTAGAAAGTGTACCCCATATACACTTTGTTCTGGCTGCAATAACTCATTGACCTACTATATGGGAAGAATTGATTAATGATTTCAAATCCACTGCCTTGGAATGAAATAATTGGTTGACTTTCTATATATTTAACAATCAAGGTAAAGTGAACTTGTGTGTATCGTCATTTGGGATATTGGATGTTGGAATGTATGAAATGGCCCACTGTTCGAGGTAAAGAATGAAAAAATTATTTGAGGGATATTTAAAAAAATTGGAAGGCCCCAGCAGCATATTTTGGCATTTGCATACATATTTACCATGGCTTTTCCAGCTAACCACCAAGAATGAATTAAGATAATACAACTTCAACTATGCATGTATATGACAACTTAGAGTTTATTTAATCAAGCCCTTCGAAGTCCAAGGCATACAATATTCAAAGCTCAATTGCTGTTGGATGAGTACGGATACACCTGTGCGGTTTACATAGTGCCAGAGCCAAATGGTTTTCTTAGGGCTAATAACTAACCCTGCGGTCCCATGGGGGCTTGGGCTCCTATTTTCACGGAAGCAGGTGGTCTTATGAGAAAAAAAAAAATCTGCTACAAGATTAAATGGAATCTCTTTCAGCCTAAATAAGTAGGTGGCTGAAAATTTCAGCTGGTGGAATTGGGGTGGGGCTAAAAATTTCCCCACCTGCTTAAATGTACTTCTTGCCACTTTTGGAGGGAAATGATGCTTATTTATTAATTTTTTATTCACATCATGTCGTTCCACCACCAACTTGCTTAAATTTTCAAGTTTCAAAATATTCATGGGACCACTAGCTTCAAAAATTCTGCTAAAATTTTGAGCAGATTCTAAGCAGATTCTGCCTCGGATTTTTAGGAAGCCCCCCTCCATGGGACCATGCCCTAAGCAAAGATTGCAACGTGTATTCAAGGCAAGGCATAGCGTTGTCCTCTTTGCAGTGCAGTGGTTGGTTGGCGAGGATTTTTTGAGGGAAAATCATCGATACAAAGTTAATTCATACATGGCATCCTTACTTGGGGATCCTTGATATTGGGGAGATGAAGAACACATAAACTGCTTTGCCACAAGACTAGTGAGGTGTCAATTTGTAGGAAATCTTGACAAGATATTGGAGGTAGCGAGATATGGGAACAGGGTTCCCATGCCTGCAGATTTTGAATATCTCTAATTATGTCTATGCAAATCTCTCTGATAGCAGTGGGATTTTCTCCAAGGAGACTGCAACCCTAAACACAAGTTCAGGGGAGAGTATCAGAATCAACAATGTGGCATTTGGTTGTGGAATTAAGAGTTCAGGGCCTAGTTTTACAGGTCTAGCGTTCCCTGGAGCACAGGGCGTGATGGGGCTGGGGAATGAGCCTATCTCATTCACTTCACAGCTTGGTAAACTTGTTGGAAATGGATTTTCTTACTGCTTGGTGGACTACACTATTTCTCCCCCATAGACAAGTTATCTTCTATTGAGGCAGATACCTTTGAGGCGTTCATTGAAGAAATCTATGAGCTACACTCCTTTTCTGAGGAACAGATTTGCAGAGACCTTTTACTACATTGGGATTAAGCAAGTTTTTGTTGAAGGGGTTCTTCTTCCCATCCTTCCCAAGGTTTGGAGTATTGATGTTCAGGGCAATGGGGGAACTGTCATTGGTTGATAAAGTCTCTTTCTATTTTGGCACTAAGGCATTTGGCAACAAAAGGAGCAAAATTCCTGAAAAAAATGTGTTTTGTATGGTTATAATGGCATATTGTAGCAATATAAGTAATGTATCGACAGATTTTGCAAGCTCTAGCTTGATGTTATTCTGACACAGTAGTGCAACCTATGTTTGCTTGCTGCACAAAGGAAACATAGCCTTTTTTTGCGCCTATAATTTCTCTTTGGTATGTACAGGTTCAAGGGACTTGATTTTATGTGCAGATATTAGAAGTAAACCTATAGGGACTATGCATAGAAGGTAGATCAGGAAATAGAATTGAAATAGTAAAATTTTGAAATGGTAAAAATGACTGAGCAGTATCATAGCACACACAAAGAACTACAAGTAAAATAGTAAATAGAATTGATAAATAGGAGGTATTTTTCCATAGTGTGTCAAATTGTAAAATAGTAAATAGAATGTAAATAGAAAGCAACAAAATGGAAATAGTAAGCATACTTGATGTTTTGCTCCAATGCGTTGTACTGCAAATTATTGATAATTTGTTTTTCTCTTCAATGGACTTCTGTTGCAAACTTTGTTGGATATTTTTTCTGCATAACATTCATTCTATCCATAGCAGATATTTGCAGCTGTGTGAATCAATAATCAATAATTTGCAGCATACAACGCATTGGAGCAAAACATCGAATATGCCAACAATTGAAAGTCTTTCCGCGATTGATTCACACTTTACCAACATATCACATCGTGTACACAGACAATAATTTCAACTAGCACGACTTTTAGTGGCTATGACAGGTGGAGGGCAACATCTTTGGTGAAGAGCCAGCTGCTGCGTTGTCCTTTTTCACTTGTCCCTAATGCAAACACAAAAGCGCTCATCTTGAATTGCTGGTAGAAGTAGCAATCTTAATGCTTTTTACCTAGTCATATTTAAACCACTCCACCTTTTGGAAACTTCTTGAATTTGAAAGGATAACTTAATATAACTTGTTTTTATTAAGTTATAGAACTTGCTTTTAGCTGCCTGATATGTTCTTAGAACTTGTTGGATAAGATAATCTACCAGTATATTTATATTTTTTTTAAAATACGTAAAAGATGGGGAGGGATATTATTATGGAGGTGGCTATTTTATTTGTTAATTATTCATTTAAATTAAATTATATAATACATAAAATAACAATTAATAATAGTTGTAATTAAAATATACTAGCTATTGAACTTTAGGTGTGCAACGGGTTACGTTGAATAATTGTATGGAAGTATTTTATTTTGTATAGACATATAGTTTAGATAATCTAAAAAGACAAGAAATAAATTAAATTAAATGCATATGATTATTTGTCTTATTTGATTTTTTAAGACATATTGGTTGAAATAGAACAATATGTATGTAACTTATTAAAAGAGCACATTAAAAAACTTAAATGGAAATAGTATACAAATAAAGAGGAACTTAAATTTATGTGATTACAAAATGTAGAATAAGGATATATATACAATGATGAAAGTAAAGTGTTTTTATAGAATGTTTAATTTGCATTTACAAGAATGTATGCAATTGAATACAATGTTATAGTGAAATTGTAACAGGGTCACATTGAAATTCAATGCATCTGTAATGAACAAAAGATATGAATGTTGAAGTTGAAATTCAATAAAAAATATTAGTTACCTTTGGTTGAGTAGTTTGTAGGTTTTAGACAATAAGAACATAGTGTAAACGAGCAATGAGAGGAGCTTGCAGTAAAGCAAGAAGAGAGATATAATTAACAACAAATAAACTATATAAATATTGGTAGTAAAGCAAATAAGAAAGTGACATACCTGTAGTAGTTCAAATGCACTTTAAGTGTCCAAGGAGTTTGAATTTGACATTGCTTTCAATCGATTCTCTTCACTTTTTTGGCGAGCAACATATGGACTTTGTTGCATGATTCTCGACAATGGTCTTTCATATAAAGAAGATCACGAGTTCAGTAGTCTTGATTGTAGTTAAAATACTTTTTCATTATCATTCTAATACTATAGCATACAGTTTTTCATGTAGTCTCCCATATACATACATTTAAATCCTCAAACAGGGAACATGGACATTTGCAATAACCCTAAGATAAAGGAACCTACAAATGAGACAAAAGCAAAGCCAAATGGAAAATTAATGGAAAGAATTATAACATATGTTTTGAAGTGGGCAGGGCTTAAGAGATCAAGCAAATAAACAAAAAATGATGCAAAAAAGTAAGTTGAGGAAGAAATACAAGGAACAGAAAAATATGGTAAGATCCTCTTAGAAAATACCCTAAGCAAAGTAAGTTCTACATATAGTAACAATGCAGAACGAACAAAACATGCAAATGATCTCGGTAGCACGAATTCACAGGGAAGCGCATATCTGTAAAGGTACAGTAGAGATAAGGCCCTTAGAGCCTTACATGGTGACTTGTGGATTTTTGAGAACCATGAGCAAGCATCCAACAAAACAAACTAGGCTGAAATGGTCTTCACAGTGATCTCATAAAGCTTTCAGAAGTAATTTGCATCATTTAAAGATAAACGCGTTCTTGAAAATAAATCTTACAGTAAAAATTCTCTAAAGACATGTTCTGTGCACACATTCTCTTAAACCCTAAGAGAATCCAAACACATCAACATGTCAACTAGTGCTGTCAAGAACAAAATATGATGGTTGCCTATCGTAGTTGCTACTGTGCACTTGGAACTCTGATAATTTCAGGAACTAATCATAATAGGAAAATAACATTAATTTGCGTAAACAAGCACAAATCTTACCTGCTAGTAAAATAGTAGTATGTATGCAGAAGTTGAAGTTGTGAACTGATGCTGTTGTTTGAGTTATCCCTTAACAACTGGCCTATTGGAGGTGGTGATGAAGGGGCGGTTGAAGAAATATCAGGGCGCAATCAATGCAAGCCTATGGTATTTTGACCTAGAACAATAGCTGTGCAACCAAGACAATGATAAAAAATGAAGGAAACAAATCAATGGGGTGGATGAGGTCGATAGATCTAGAACACAATCTTCTACCACTCACACTTGTTGAGTAGTGCGATCAAAAGATCTATGGAATTTATGATTTTTATGGCATTTAAAGCAAAGATTTGTCTGGCAGGCTTAGATCAGATTATTTCGATTAAACGGATCTCAATGCAAGACAAGGTGACGGTATCGGCCGTATATTTGTTGCTTTCCTTGCCTCTATTGGTATACGCTACTCCAAAATCTTACCGGTATTGACCTTTCAGTTCTCCAATTTGGTGAGCTGCAGCGTGAAAACAAGGTTTCGACAAGGGTTATAGAGTATCTTTATGTCCATTCAACCAGCTGTTTATGTTTATCCAATATGGAAGGTTTGTACTTTGGCCATTTGCATTGCTTTAGAGTGATCAAATCAGAATCACAATTTGTACTGATAAACTACACATTGGAACTCCTCTTCTCCACGCAAAGATAGATGACCAAATATGAATGAAAAGGACGTGAATGGGTGCGATGATCGTAATTGTCTCCCAAACACCGTAGGTTGTAAATTTTAGCTATGCTCATTTCAAATTAGATATGCCTTCGGCGTAAATTATGAGATTGTAACTATATAATCATAATTTTTTTAATGTGCATTCATAGTTAATAGTTATAGGTTAAAACAACTTTAAAGTTAAAAAAATAATAATATGAGACATAATTGTATAATTAAAATATTTTTTAAATGTGCATCTATAGTTAATAGATTAAAACAACTTCAAAGTTTTAAAAATGGTGCTACAAAAACATTGTTTAAAAAATTGTATTTTTTTTGTGCTAGAGATTTTTGCTTTTGCTTTTTATTTTTCTATCATGAATCTGTTGACCACCTATAACCACTATGCTACCATTCTAGAGTTACAATTCTCACATAATTTTGTTGACCACCTATAGCCACTATGCTGCCATTGTAGAGTTACACCTCTCAACATAATAATTAGCTCATACTTTTAGATTTGTGAAGATATGACCGAATCAATTTGTACTTCTAGAATTTGTGAGGATAAGATAAGATCAACTAAATTTGCGTAAATAAAATTAATGTGTTTTTCTTATTAGATATTTGAAGCCAATATATCTAAGATAAAAAAGATAAAAAAAATTCAAAAAAGATTGATATGGATTGTTCTTTGATCTTTAAGGTGTTGTGATATCATATAAATATGTAAGTACATATACTGTAAAAGTAAATTCTATAAGATGTAAAGAAAAAACACATAGGTAAGATCATCTATGATCAAGGATATGGTACTAAATATCATTGGCAAAAACAAATGGGTTTAGGAGAACATGCTATAAAATATGTAATTGGTAAAAGTCATAAGTTAGCAAACATTTTAATTCGTATAATTGTAATATTGTAATACTTTTGAACCTATAAATCATTTGTAATTGTAAGATCACAGGAAATTATATATTCTAAATATTTCTATCTTATTGTAAATTGTATAACATGTTAAAAAAACTCAATTATAAATGATGCTATGGTGAAAAATGTCTCAAGAATATCAATAACAATTAAATTTTTCTATTGTTATACCATCCAAAAATGTACTCACAAGACAAAGGGTTGTAGTGCAATTGGTCAAGATGATAGTATGTAGCTTTGATGGACGAGATCCCCTTGGATGTGGCTACTTAGTTGAATGAATAGTTTTGATTTAGATGTATGCTTAGACATATTGTTGTAATTTTCTATATAAAAACAACATGATCCCTTTAAATTTTTAAAACAGGATGTATGCTTATAGCATCTATCACTTAAAGGGATCATGTTATTTTTATTGTTGTAACCAAATGTATGATCCCTTTAAAAACAATATTATGATCCCTATATATTTTCTATAACAATATTGTTGTAATTTTCTATATAAAAACAACATGATCCCGTTTTGAAAATTTAAAGGGATCATACATTTGGTTATAACATTTGGTAATTTTCTATATAAAAACAACATGATCCCGTTATGTATAACAATATGTGTAAGCATACATCTAAATTATAACATGATCCCTTTATATTGTTGTAATTTTCTAATCCCGTTTTGAAAATGTCGGGATCCCGTTTCAAAAAAAATAAAAAATTAATTATCCCGTTTTTTAAAATTTGATTTTTTGGTCAAATTTTTGCTTTGTTTTTTGGTTCAGGAACAGGCTTGGGGACCCAAACCTAAGCTTTGGACTTGGGTTGACTTGCAAGTTGAAGGTCCTGATAATGTCACAAGAAAATAGTAACTTTGGGCATATGTTTAAAGACTTTTTTTGTAGATTTTTTTGAGGAAATTAAAACCCATTATAAATGAGACAATGTAGATTCTAAATATGTATTTTTTTTACAATTTGATTATTTTTTCTATTTTTCAATTAATTTATGATGAAATTGGTCCATAAACTTGAAGTGTCAGGGTTTTTTACTATTTTAATAACATTTTATTAAAATATTTTTTTGTAAAACAAATTGCATGAAAACGTACTTCAAATAATTATTTTCATTTTTTTTTTAAATGATAAGTTTGGGTTATCTTATGCATGACGTACAAGACAATTTTTCAAAACAACAAATATGGCTAATAAAAAATTAACAAAAAAAAAGTCAAAAATTACAAAAAAAAATCAAAAACGTGCTTCAATGAGTTACAAATCTTTTTCCAAAAGGGTTTAGAAAAGTATGATAATTTAGGTCAAAATATGGATGACGTACATGTGCATGGTATGGTAAAAAAAGTGACTTTTAAATAGTGGTTTTTAGAAACACCTATTAAAAATCAATTTGTAGCATTTGGGTATTGAAATAAATTACATATTTGGAAACTAGACTCCGAGGACTACATTTTATGAACAGTGAATTTTTTCAAGATTCAATCTCTAAGTGCTTTAAAAATTTTAAGGTCAAATGTGTCAAATTCTAAAAATCAGGGAAAACACTTCCACTTTTTGGCCAAAAAGTGGACTCAGCTTCTTGCTAGCATCCAGTATCACTTTCTAAGTCAATGTGATACATGTGTAGGTTGATTTTGTATTTTCATTTTTCTTCTTTGGTGGTAGAAAATCACACATCCCAAGGTCCATATATAATGGAGGAATACTATAATATCTAAAATTAGCTTAAATTATCACCCACTAAAATGTGTAAAAGCTAGTGCACCCAATCCTCACCAAATCTAGCCTTCTCACCTTATGTGGGATCTTGTTCTTTAGCTTCCTCTTTTTGTTCCATTATTTTGTTATGCTTATGTTTTTTTGCTAGGTAGATTCTTCGTAATAATAATCTTAGGATCAACAATCATTTCATGATGCATCACTATGACTTTGAAAGTGTGTAAGAGGGAAATCGAGGATGAAATACAATCAAATTGAATGAATTGAAACTAATCTAAACAAACAAAAAGATGATTTATTCCCATTACTCATGAAATGAAACTACAAAATCAATGAATTCAAGAACATAATTGAAAGAAAACAATAACAATGAACTCAAAATAATGTAGCTTTACTGTCCCATGTTCGAGTGTGTTTGTGAAGATGTTGGGTTGTTCATATCAATGTGAAGCCTCCATTATGCGTAGAAAAAACTTGAAGAACGTGCGATGTTGATCGAAGATATGTGTTGAAGTTTCAAAAGATCGATTGCGATTTTGGCATTACTTCGTCGTGCAAATGATGTTGATTCTTCAATCGTTTTTGAGAAGAAAGATGGTTGTTATATGGATTTTGTGTTTCGAAATGAACGCTTGAGATTGCTTAGTAGAATATCTTGATTGATGGTTCGAAACCATTGAGAGGATTTAGATGGGAATAATCAATGTATTTTGATTACGTAATTAGTGTGATTGAAGAAATCAATTTGAGTGTTCAATGGGATTGAGGAAATAGATTGAATAATCTATGGAATTGAAGAATAGATTGATCTATCAAGAAATAGATGGATCAGTCAAAGAATAGAATGAGCAATCGAGGGATTGTAATTTGTTCAATTATGAAAGTGGGTGAGGATAATTAATTAATTGATTTGATTAATTAATCTTTTTGAGTTGAATGTACAAATCATGTTTGACTTTTGCAAACAAAGTCGTATTTGTTTGTTTGACCTTTTTGATGATGTTTTGAATAATTTATTCAATTATTCATGTTTAGGGGAAAGTGATTGACTTAAACTATTATATTTTTTAATAATTTTAGGGGAGTATGGTAAATTAGCGACATGATTAAATAATTAATGTTATTTAATTAATCAAGAGGAATAAAGTTAGATTAGGACTTTTTTAAATAAATGAAATTTATTTAATTAGTCAAAAAAGATGAAGAAGTGAATTAATTAAATAATGTAATATTATTCAATTAATAGAGGAAATTAGGATTTTTGATGTAATTGATGAATATTAGTGTTAAAATGTTAGTTCACAGGCTAGGACAATTTTAGGTGTCTACAAAATGCCATCATTTAATGATTCTTTGCTAAGAGCACAAATATCATCATGTAATGTAGTACCAGGTACAATGAAACCCCATGATCATTTAGAGAAAGAATATGAGATGTTAAAGAAATATCATCATAAAGAACAAATTCATCATGTAATGGATTATAATATAATATAAAATCATTAGTAACTAAGGAACTATCAATGTAAGGCATAAAATCATCATGCCTGTAAAAAGGTACCTCACATATATTAGTATTCCTAGAATCCTCACAAGATGTAACATCGAAGGAAAATGAATCACAAGGTATTAAACATGAAGTTATCATGACATGTAGAATAAATAGCATCACACAACTCGAGAACATGAGTAGCCAATAAAAGTGTAACCCAATCACTAAAGTACCATCTGTAGATATGTCTCTAAAAGGTAGGGATGCATTGTTATCCAACAAACAAGATGTATAATAATAATTAATTGAAGTATTTGAAGGAAAAATCATCAAAGGTGAAACATCATAATGCTCATGAACATCGCTAGGAGTAGCCATAAGAAAAAGTATTTGAAAAACAAATAGCATTATGCAAAAACATGAATTTCTACCTAATGTTCTCTAAAGAATGAAAAATAAAAGGATAAATAAATGAAGCATGTGTACATCACTCTAAGCAATATGTAATGATATAAGGAAGAACATATAGCTATAAGTTCATATCAAAACATATCAAAGAATAAGTGATTGTATAAGAAAACCATGATTTAAATTTGATAGATGATGCAAACAATACAAACACATCAAATAAAATGCATGTGTAATCACTAAGCATCTCATCCTAGTTAGGGTTTTAAAATACATCATAAACAATATAACCCTAAAAATGAAGCCTAGGCATGATATCACATTATCAACAATATGAAAATACAATAATTTCATATGACATTCTCATGAGATAAGGAATATTTATTATTATAAAAAAACATAGAATTATCTATTATAAAGTTTATATTTGAGGGAAGATCAAAAATAATAAGATTTGAAACTAAAAATAGAAATCATGTGAGGCCCATTGTTTGATGGCTTTATCATTAGCATTATTGGGCCTATTATTATTTTAACACCCCACAAGTATTATTTATTATAATTATAATGGACATATGATCATTTTATTAGACTATGCTAGATGTGGATATGCATGCATAGATTAGATTAATTTTATATTGCATATAATGATGTTAACATTGTGATGGCTAATTAGGTATCTTCATTTCCATGTGATTATTGTGAGTACTTAATTGATTCTTTGATTTCATAAAATAATTAATTATGCTATGAATTATCAAATTACCAAGTGATTATAAATAACTAATGCTATATATACATGGTATTTTTGAAATCCATATGAATTATGGTTGAAAGTGTAGAAATCACCAAGATCACTAGAATGAATTCTTGTATCATTGAAGCATATAATTTAAAAAAATTCACATTCATACCTATGAGATTAATAAAAACACATAATGTGCAAAGAAATAGCTAAATGGAATGATGAATTAACTCACACTATCGAGTACATATAGAGTAAAAATTATCTAAAAATAGTAGTGCCTAAAAATAGGCATGCAAACACTTAATTTAGAACTAGCTTGAAAAAGCAAGTGGTTGACTCATCATAGAATGTGGCTAAGAATAGACATACATGTATCTCCTTAATACTCCTAATCAATCTTAATTCCTACACTAACACCTCCCTTAAGCATAGCTTAGGTGGACACAAAGAAATTGGGTCTTGGTAACTAGGCCTAATGAGGTACCCAAGTACAATGCAATATCTCATAAAGTGGAGAAAGGGAGGAAACCTAGTGGAGAAAAATCCCCCCCAAAAGAGAGAAAAACATATGAAGAAGACTAGAACCCCCCACAAAATATGATGTTTCTATTGAAGTAGACCACACCCCTAGAAGAGCTTGTAGATGTACAAACTTTCTCTTAATAAAAATTTGCTAAGAATATCAACAACCTACTTTGAAGACTGGAAAAATACTAAGTTGATGATCTAACTATGGATGAGCTTCTAAATGTAATGCATGAGAACCTTCAAGTGTGTTTGGTCTATTAGTGTTGGACTAGATTACTGCATATTTGGATGGTGCTTTGGTTGCAAGAATAGATGACCATGGGCTGCCTAAATGAAATAGAAAACTCGATGAAAACTACCTGAAGCTAAAGAACCTCAATAGCTACATTAACAATCCCCCTGTACTCTACCTCAGTGGATGATAATATAATATCATTCTACTTTTTTCTAAACCAACTAATAGGACTAAAAACTAGTGAGAAATTGTAACCTGAAGTGGACTTACAATTTTGAATATTACCAGCCCAATCAAAGTATGTGTATCCAACCAAGTCAACCTCTGTGGTATATTTGTAATGAATCCCATATTTGAGGGTACCTTGAAGTTAGTGAAAGATCTTCTTATCTTCTTTCTAGTGTAGCTAATGATGAGTTTGCATAAATCTTCAAACCATGCCTGATGTATATGAAGTTTTAGGCCTTGTATGAGTCAAACTGATGAGATTAGCAACAAGTTATCAATACAAGGTAGTATTGACCAATGGTGTAGTAAAATCAACCTCAAGCTTGACTCTAGAGAGAAATTGAATCAAAGATGTCTTAGAATCAACCATGTAAAGTTGAGCAACTAGATCAAAACTGTACTTGGGTTGTGCAAGAGTGATCCTTGAGTAAGACTATGAAATCTCAATGCCAAGAAATTAATGTAATAAATCAAAGTCTGTCATGTCAAATATGTCTTGTACAATTTATAATAAATGAAGAGCTCTTGGTGATCAAAATATCATCAATGTAAAGTACCAATACCAATAATGAATCATTCTTCCATAAGAGATACATCTTTCATTCTGAATGACATTGAGTAAAATTTGAAGCTAGAAGGAAGGAATCCATCTTGGCATACCTTACCTGAGGGGCTTGTTTGAGTCCATAGAGGGATTTCCTATGTCTACAAACTAAGGATGTTTCTTGAAAAAACCTTGGTGGTTGTTCCATGTAGATCTCCTCCTCAAGGTCTCTGTGAGGAAAAATAGTCTTCACATCCGCCTAATGCATATCCCAAACATGTGTTATGACCATAGAAAATGTGAGTTAGACAAAAGTCATCTTGGTCACATATTCAAAGGTCTATGTGTGTTCAATGCTAGAAACTTGTGAAAAACCCTTGGAAACCAAACATACCTTGCACTTATCAATTGACCCATCTACAAAAAAAATTGGTCTGATATATCCACCTCCATCAAATTGTTACACCATGATTTTGTTTTACTTGTTACTTTTAACTATTTATGTTACAATACATTTTGATATTTGATGATGATTATATGTTATTTAACATTATGATGAGATTATATACAATGCAATGTATTTTAATTTTGATTATTAGTATTATTGTTATTGAATCAAGATTATGATGATGTTGTGATTAATAATGACTAACTATTTGATTTGATTTCTAAGTGAAATGCAAAACTATTTTCTTGTCCTCTAGAGGGAGAGGGAGAGTATCACCAGAGAGAGGAATATAGACTTTAGAAAAAATAAGTTATGTCAATTGAGTTTTTCCACACACTCACATGGGTCTACCATAATCCTATTGATAAGTCAAGTTATGTGTTTTGCTAAGATGAGTTAAGTCAAAAGGTTAGGTCTAACCTAGTCGACTCTTGGTTAATCTTTTTCAATAAGGAAAATAAAGTTAATTTTATGATGTGAATCTTGATGTTCGTTGATTATTTAATCTTGTACATAAATCAAGATAAATCGTTTATTATGAAAATGTGTTAAATGGTATATATATATGATGTATATAGGTGTATATATGTGATATGTATTTAATATCGATTATATATATAGTATTGATGAAAGATATATATATAATTTTATATATATATGATTAAGATTAAGCCGAGAGGCTTCTACAATGAAAGCACAAGATGTGTGTACATTTTTTGAAGCTATGTTTATTTTGATGTTCTCTTCCTGACAACAATTATATATATTAAAAAAAGTAAAAGAAATGTAACCGACATGTATATAAAAGAAATGTAACTGACATGCAAATTCATTTTCTATATATACTAGGATATCTCTCAATTTTTTTATAAATATTATTAATAAACAATATATATATATACTAGTTATTATCATGCTAATAAAAGCATGTATAAAAGTAATTATAATTTTTTTTTTATTAGAGCACTTCGAGAGGAATTTTAGCCTCCATCAAAGGCTTAAAGGAAGGCATTTTGAATGCCATTTAAGCCATGGTTATGGTCACATAATGGCACATCTTTACCTTTCATTTTTGTAGCCACCAAGTGGCGGTTTAAACAATTTTTAATTGCCTTCTAACAACCTCTATGAGTCGTGTAAGAGTGGTAGTTTAAAACCATCAATGGAATACATTATTATCTGCATTGATAGCTTATAACAATGAGCATATTATGATGGTGGTTGAGTTAAAGAAGAGTTGTGGCATGAAGAATTTAAAACTATTTTGGCTAAGCCATGTTAAGTGGTGAATAGATCTCCAAGTCGAGCCTCCTTTATGAGGCATTGCTTACTATTTTTATTGAGTTTTGGGTGCCAACTTATGGGGATAAATTGGTAATTATTGCCAATGAATTGGAAGCAAGGTAGCAACATAAGGAAAATAAAAAAGACTTTATTTATCATTATTGATTAGGCACATGTTTTAGAGGAGTGAGCAGTGAGGATAATAACATTTAGGAATTATTCTCATTTAAGTTTTAGAGAGTGTAATGAAGGAAAAAGGTCCCCTTAACTTGGTCTTGATTTAGTGTTGTAATATGCCTAACATATTCACATTAGGTCTTGGGCTCTTGTGAACTAATGGATTTAAATGGTTCCTTGCTAAAGTGTTGTGAAGTGTTGTAACACACTTTCACACTTTTCTAAGGTTTTATTAATTAATTAAACCTAATAAACCTATTTTTAATAAAAATAAACATTAAAATTATCTTCTTTAAAGTGTTGTGAAGTGTTTTAACACACTTTCACACTTTTCTAGGCTTTTCATTAATAATTGGGTTTTTTTATGCTTTAATTGGCCCTATTTTGCATCCACAAGCCTCATTTATTGCATCTTTTCGAAGATAATTTTGACACCAATCATTATCCAATCGTAATTTAGGTGTTTCTAGCTTATGTGACCCAAATTTAGTGATCTGGGACTCATTTTCCACCTTGGGTGAATGGGTCCCACCTAGATTTTTGGGTCCTGAACCCATTTTCACACATTTCTAAGCACTTTTGATTTTTGGTCCCATACATTATGCCTAATGGGACTCATTTTCCACCTTGGGCAAAAGAGTCTCGTGTGGCCCAAAATTAAAATTAATTCAATTTTCTGGCAATATTTTATTCTCCTAGATATGATGTCGACTTGTAGTGTTGTAATTTCAGGAATTCTTGCATAATTGAGTATAAATACAAGGTTCTTTCACTCGTATTTTCACCTAGAAATTTAACAAGCAATCAAGAATTCACAAGAGCATTCAAGGGCAGATCATCAAGTATTTTAGAGCATCATTCAAGCATCAATCATCAAGCATATTTACAACACTTTATTGCTAGGGTTTGGTGAGTTGCAACATTGTTATTTGTTCATTCATCACTCTCTATTCTTATTTGATTTCATTTCAAGGATTGATTTACAAAATGGGGTTTGACTAAGGCAAACCCCTATCCAGTAACCCAACAACATTTTTCCCTCTCCTTTGTGTGTGATTTGCAAGGCTAGGTTGCAAATTTCCCAAGGAGGAAGATTAGAGAAAAGTTGCAAATCCTTCAAAGTTGTCATCAAGCCTTGGAGAACCTTGGAGAAGACCTACAGGTTACAAATCAGAGATTCAAATCCAAAAACCAATTAGGAAGGACAGAGCAGACAGAGAAGAGCAAGATCAACCTTTGAAGTTTTAGAAAATCCCAATTGGACTAATTCACCACTTATGGAAAATGAGTCCCAGTTCTAGTCAGATTTTACGTTTTTGTAGATTCAAATACCCTTTTAGAAGATTCCTTTTCCTACACAATTTTCCAGAAACTAGACTAATTCACCCAGCTTGGTGAATGAATCCTAGTCAGTAATAAAGTATGAATTTCTAGTGTTTTGAACCTCCATCCAACCACTTTTAGATTTCTAGGTGCACACATTCTGTTTTGTAGCTTTTTGTGTTGTTCCATTCACTTTTCTAGGTCATTTAGTGTTAGTTTGCATTCAATGAGGGTTTTGCATTTCATCTTACATTTCATTGTCTTTTCCAAGTTAAAAATTGGTGGTCAACCCCTCATTAGATCATATTCAACCCTTAGGACAACCTTATTACAAGATTTCTTTCTCTTTGGCATTGAGATCTTTAGGGTTACCCTTGAATGAAATTGGAAGTGTGGGTGTGCTCTATGTCCTAAACCATATGATAGCATCCATCTCACATTTTAACCATTTCAGAAAGTTTAGCTTTAGAAACATATCAGTGACATATTGAAGAGATAGAGTTCTCTTTTAATCTTTCTTCGCTTTTAATGTTTCGATTTTGAGTTTTGGTTTTTTTAAAGGCAATGATAGGCACAAAACTATCAACAATATTTTCATATGCAATTTGGAAACTATAGTGAGGAGTTATTGAAAAGGTAGTGTAGTTTATAGAGTAGAAATCCCACTAATATTTGGCAGGTTTCTTCCATAGTCTAAGAGGAAGGCTTCCTAAGACATGCAAAGGATCTTGGAAACCAAAAAACATAATTTTCTTTGAGAATATAGAGTTTGTTTAGTGCAAATATGAGGGGTTTAGATAATTTATTGCAGACTGTCATTTTTATATATTTGTAATATATTTTAGAAAATATCATTCAAGCTTTGACTAAGAGTTTAAAGTCAGTATTCACTAGAAATACACAAGTTTTTTAGATTTATTTCCAATCGATAGCAAGATAAAATTCTTAGAGCAATACAACTGATCATTGGAACTAGTTTTTTGAAGAATTTAAAGAGAAAAACAAAGCGTTCAATCAAGCATGTTTTTATATTCATTTTCTTTGTGTAAACTCATAGTTTGCATTCTATATTTTCTAGTTTTTAAAAAGAGGAAGATTAGTTTGATTTTCCAGTTTGAACTTGGATTTTAGATAATTTCACTCACCTTGATAGGGACAACAGAGTTGAAAGATACTTCTCTTCAATATTAAATAGAATAATTTATTTTATTTTCTTAGAAAGAGAATATTTTCCAATTTTGGATATAAATATTGCATTTATATATATGAATATATATATTTGTTCATATTGAGGTATATATATAAGATTATGTATAGGATAATTTATGATATGTGCTTATGAAAATAAGACATAAGCTTGATGCTTCCTCAACTAAGTTAACTGAGTGTAGTCAACCTAATAAACTAATTTATTGAAGAATTTTCAATACTTGAATGTAGAATTATTTTGAACAAAATAAGATGATATTTGATATTGTGTTTTACCAAAATTTTATTGTGTACTTGAAAATTCTAAAATATTATAAAAGAAGAAGTGATATTTTATTAATGTTTGATATTATATTGTTGTACTTATTTTTACAAGTAGTCAATACCTTAAATATGAGACCAAGTATCTTGAGTCGATGACATTGTGTTATCATTATAAACCATGTGTGCATGAAAATGGGAGAGTGGTTTACTCTCATGGTTTGAATGCAAGTACTTGAACAAGTGGTAGTTTTCATGTCCTAAGTTGTTACAAGAACATAACATGGGTGTTCTAAGTCAGTAAAGCATATCCATCGTAGTCATTTATTGACTTAGTGAGTTTTTATCTTATGATTGAGTATCATTATGAAAAGTCAAACTAGTTGATCAAACAATCAATTTTGAGTTAAACCTTAGGTCAAGGTGGTTTCCAAGTTGAGTTAGAGGTGTGTGAACATATGACTTCATTTCTTAAGGAAGTGTTTGATATGATTCAAAACTTTTCCCAAAGTAATGCAAAAGTCTTTGCTTGCTTTAATTAGTTCACCCTGATCTAGATTGCATATCCAATCAAATTGGTCATACTTAGTTAGAGATGTCTAAAGTTGTATTGTTGATTGGTTATGTAGGACACAACAATAGAAATTCATATGTCATACTTGTGGGTTCCTTACTCTATACTCTTTGTGAAGGGTAGGCCCATTTCTAGTTGGAAGACTTGTGTGGGGGACCGTTAGTTTATGGTTGGAGGTAAAACGCTCAGGTGACACTCTCCCTCTTGCAGATGACAAGGCTAAGGCTTGTGGAATAGAAGTTTTGTCCAGGTATGGAAGACTTAACCTTGTAACTATATTGTTATATGTAAACTTATATACTTCAAATTTTATCATGTATGAATTGTAATTTAATCTTATTTTCAAGTTGAAATTTAATGTAGTTCAAATCCAAAAGTTATTTTATACTTGCATATTTGATCATGCACAATAAATGATGTATGAAAAAATAATTTTGTTTTCATTTATATTTTTAATCAAATGCTTCAATTTACTTCTATTGTAAAAACCAAAGTAATTCCTTTATAGTATAAGTGAGTTTGTTACATATGGTATCAAAGCCACTGGGTTAAACACATGGACCTATGAGCTCATTGCAGAAGTTTTTCCTCAAACATTACCAGGTAGCTAATTTTTTAAATGTTCTTGTGCTAGAATGGAAAGAAAAATAAGAACTAGGAAAATTACAAGGAAGTTAGTACCCAAAAACTTGCCTAGTTTAGTGGCTAAGAAGGAGTCGTCTGTGAAGGTCAAAATCCTTGAGAACATCAACTACATGGGGGGGTGCATGGATTTTTGACTCTGAAACCCTAGCTGACACACAAGTAAGCATATTAAGTTGGAGAAGAAACATTGGGAGAAAATAACAATGAAGGCCATTGTACCCATCCCTGTTGACAAACCAGTTAAACCATCTGCTCATAGGGAAATGCCTTTTGATTGTGGTCATAATACACCTAACATAAGTAAGCAGGTTATGGAGGAGTACTTGTGTGTACATCCACCCTCCAAGTTTGTACTAGTTGACTTTGAGTGTGAGGAAGAACTTGAGGAAATACCTCTATCTGATAGCGACCTGTAGTCACAAATGGTCAAAAAAATTTGTACTAAATAAGGATATTGTATAAATCCATTAAATAATATAATAAATTTTTAAAAAAATTCAAAATCTCTCTATTGGATTAAGAAAAGAATGTATGAATATTGTTTATTGTTATATAATACAAATGCTAAATTAGAGGATCTAATTTTGACTTACAGATTTTTATCATAAATGCAGTGGGCTAGATGTGCAAGTGTGAAATTGCCCTTTTACTACACTACATTGATAAAAAATAAACTTTAGCTCCTATAGGGACAATAGTCACGTTGTGCTATTTTGATATCATTTTTTGCAAGGTTCACTTACTATCTTCGTGTATGTATGTATGCATGTATAATATTGTATATGTATGTATTTATATGTATATGTATAAATCAATCTATGTATATATGTATCTAGATACACATACATATACATACATATATATATTTATATATGTATGTATGTATACATGTATATGTATATATACATACATATACATGCATGCATCTATACATACATAGCAACACATATATGGATAATTCCCTTTTTTGATATACAAAGGAGATTAGTAGATTGCAATTAATTTTAGATGACCCACAAACTACTGGGGTTTATAGAACAAATTGTGATAAGATATTGGATGGTTTACTTCACATTATACATTCATTAGGGAGTGTTTCAACTTATTCTAGTGAGAACTTAGTAGCTATTCTTTCCCAAATGTGAAACAATTTTATGTGATGTTTATTGTGCACAATCCAACTAATTATGTCAAAATAAATTATCAAAAGGGATTTATTTCCTCGGTATGCCCCCAAAACTAGTGTTAGTGCATATCAAGTGATCAGATGTGTAGACCCTCATATTTATTTTTTCCCATGGTCATTTTCCTAATAACAACCAAATTCCATTATATTTTATACAACAATTGTATGTTGAGGTTTATTTACCCTATATTTCTTGCTTCCATGGTTATTATACTAATAAAAACCAAATTCCATTATGTTTTGCACAACCATTGTATGTTGAGGTTAATTGGTAAAGTTAGTATTGCACTAATTAGCCACATATACAAAGTGATAATGCTAATTGTGTTTGGCATTGTAAAGCAAATGACATGTTATTTAGACAAGCAATGGAACTAGTCCTAGAAAGTTATATCAACCACTTCAAATCAAAATGCATTATCGTCTGAAAATATAGTTCAATATATATTTTATAGGAAATTTAGGTAGATCTATGACAATAAATGTGCATAAAAATCTCTTTGTCTTGGTTCACATGTTGAGATTATACATCTATAAAGAGGATTTTGGATCTAGTTATATTTTAGCATATTAAAGGCTTGGTTAAGAAATATGAATAAATGTTCATAAGACTAATTTTTATGTAAAGAACGTTCATAAGATGATTAGTATTATTGAAGTGTATATGTATGAGATCCTTAAGGTGGATGGTAACTTTGGTGCCACTAAACCATGTATCTAATTTTTAAAGTCATTATTACATTAATCAACCACACTACAAAGTGATGATGCTAATTATTTTGAACATGTAATCTAGTGACATGTTATTAACCCAAGCTATTGGAAACTAGTCATAAAGTTATGAACCAATTTAGATCCAAACACTACCATGTGAAAATAGAGTTCAATAAATTTTGTAGTAAATTTAGGTAGATATGACAAGAAAAGCGAATCATAATATCTCTTTGTCTTGGTTCACACATGTTTAGATTATGTCTATAAAGAGGATTTTGGATCTAGTCATATTTTAGTGGATTAAAGAAGGTCAAGAAAGATGAACAAATAATCATCTTAAGAAAATATTCATGTAAAAATAATGTTCATAAGATGATTAGTCTTATTGAAGTGATGTACCCTTTAGGTGGATGGAGACTTTGGGGCCTCTAAACCATATCTAATTTGTAAAGTTAGTATTGCATTAATTAGCCACATATATGCAAAGTGATGATGCTAATTACATTTGATATAATTTAGGTGACATGTTATTAAGCCAAGTAATCGGAAATCGAACTTGAAAATTTATACCAATCACTTCAAATTCAAATGTACTACCATTTGAAATTATAATTCGACCCATATTTTGTAGGTGATCTAGGTAGATTCTATGACAAGAAAAAGTGCATGAATATATCCTTGTCTTGGTTCACATGTTTAGATTATACATCTATAAAGAGGATTTTAGACCTAGTCATAGTTTAGTAGATTAAATACTCGGTGAAGAAAGATGAATACACGATCATAAGACTAATCTTCATGTAAAGAATGTTCATAAGATGAATGTTTAGATGAATGCGATTTTAAATTGTGGGTATTTTATAGTCATTTAGGAGGAGGTGTTTTCAATTAAAACCATACATTATATTTTTTAGTGGGGTATAATTTTTAAACTATTTCAAGGGGACAGTTTTAGACTTGTTAATATCTCAAGAAATTAATTATTCTTTACTTTTAGTGTGCAAAACATAATCAAAATAAATTTTATAGAACTAAAATAATTGTAGATTTTGATATTTGAGGTAACTAGATAGTTCACACTTATGATTCAATTCATTATCATTGAAGTAGTTTACCCAACACCTAATATAGCTATAACAAATTTTGAGGCTTCAACCCTATTTAACTTGCTGAGGATAGTATCATTTTCATTTCCCTTTGTTAACCATTCATCGATATTATAAGAGGTAAATCTTGACTAAAAAGTAAATTTATTTCTAAGAAGGTGTCCTTGATAGGTTTTCTTTTTTAATGTGCTACATATATGTTTCATGTAACTCTCTAATTTCATGTGCCTTAATGTCACTTTTATATAGTCATGGGTATATCAAAGGATGAGCTCCTTCCATGTATTGATCAATATATCAAAAATGTGACATTTAATTTCAAGTTTGGTATATCAATCTAGTGGTATATATAAAAGGTAATATTTTGGAGTGATAAGGAACCTATCCATTTCCATTTGATGGTAAAGGTTATTAGGTGTTGTGAATTGTATTATATTTGAGCATTCTTGATGGAACTCAACTTATATGTGTGTAATATTGTCATCATGACCATATTATACACTAATAAAATGTTATCCTTATAAATTAATGTAAAAAATAAACAATAAGCATAGATAAAATTTAAATTTTGGGATCAATACAAGCCTCTATTTATGTAAATTTACAATTAATACAATATTTTTGATGAGAAACCAATAGATTATAAGACCAATTACAAGATCAAACACCTAATGCAAGTGGTAGAGAAGAAATATATTGTCAACGACAATGTTCCTTTTTTAATTAGTTTAATTCAAAAGGATAGTAAAGATAAAAATTCCTTGAAGAAAAGTGATAAGATCCCTCTTATGTCACAAAGAAGTATTTTAAAGAAGAAAAATGTTGGTATTTATTCTTGAAGAACTATTGAGCCTCATCATGTGTCATAGACCAATGGTTTTTATTATAAGTCGAATAGTGTGTTGCTAAACCCATCAAGTGTATAATACCTAAATTAGTATTCCCATTTTTAATTCTCCACCTAATGTGTAAGTATAGGGAACAATAAAACCTAACAAGCATTGTATCGGTCTAAGGTATATAAGCGTTACAATTTTTTGTGTACAAGAATAATCAAAACCTAGATCAAATTTATGTCTAAATGCATTTTGAACAATAATCAAGTTAATTTTTCACCTATTGGTCATCCATGTGAAATTGAAAAGTTGTCATGTCAATCAAAATCAACTTGCACTAAAACCCATCAAGTCTTAACATGTCATTTGAAAATCAAAGATATACCTCTAAATAATTCTTTAATATGTACACCATTTTTTATCATGTAATCAACACACACATTCTACAAAGTAATTATGTTATGTTATAGATATACCTACCAAATCAATGAGGCATTTAAAGTTTCAATGGATAATGAGCTCTACATTACATATATTGTTGAGCATTGACATGGAATCTTGTTGAGCTTGTCCACTCAAGATGCAAATGTTATTGTCAATCTATTTGATGATGAGCTTAGCATTGTACATGTTGTTCCAATAAAGGATAAACATACACTTAGTCTCTATGATGTTTATAGGAGCAATAAATGTTTATACATATTATTTCCTCTTCTCCTTGGTATATTGACGATAAACACATTGATACCTCCATATATGTAGCTTAGTATAGATTATTTGAGACTATGAATTTTGCCTCTTGTTGATTATGAAGAAGGAAAAATAGATTTATGAAGGAATATAGATAAAAATGCATCAAAGAAATACACATAAAGATATTATATCTTCATAGTCTCCCTCTTCATGGATTGAGCTCACAAGATGCACCCATGTCTTGCAGATTTTCTCAAGTGTCGATAGTGGATGTGGTTTCTTAATATTTGGGCAACATGATGGTAGGGCATAGATAGATTTCATGGATATTTGGGTAGCACAAGGATATGGTGATTGTGAATTTCAATAATGAGATCCAAGGCCTCAATATATAGAAATTTGGTGAGATGAACTAAGGGCTAGGATTGATTGGTTGATGGAGGGATGAGATTAAATGAGAGATAGGTTTTGGATCAAGGTTGATCGGAGTATTAGCCTTGTGACAAGTGTCACAAGAGGGAAAGGGGTGAAAGAGGTAGGTGTGCTCACACATGTGTTAGCACACATTGGGAAGAGTTAGTGGGATTGTGTAAGAGGATAGTGGAGGTAGGTGAGATCTCACACATGTGTGAGAAGAGGTGAGAGGGTAGGCTTGGGACACTTGTCACTCAGTGACAAGTTTGGGGGTATGTGTAGGAATTTAAAATTAGGAAATAATGGTAATGAGGATTAGGGATGAGGGTTAAATCAAATGAGTTTAATAGTGTTTGTGAAGATCATGGGATAAAAAGACATTTATCAGTTCCTAGGACTTCGCAACAGAATGGAGTTGTGGAGAGGAAGAATAAGATAGTTCAAGAGGCAACAAGAACCATGTTGAAGGAAGCAAATCTACCAGATGTTTATTGGAGAGAATCAATTCATATCATAGTCTATATTCTCAATAAAGGACAAGCAAGAGTGAACAGTTCAAAGACCTCTTATGAGCTATGGTATGGAAAAACTCCTACTGTGAAATATTTTAGAGTGTTAGGAAGCAAATGTTATATCAGGAGGGATGAAGAAAACTTAGGAAAATTTGATGCAAGTTCAAATGAAGGGATTTTCCTTGGATATTCTACAAAGAGAAAGGCATACGTTTGCTACAACAAAACGCTAAAAAATATAGTTGAAAGTGTAAGTTTCAAAGTGGATAAAAAATCACATTAGAGCTTAGTGTTGATAGAATGATATAAATTTGATGAACCCCCTTGTTGAGAAGAAGAAAAAGAAGAAGAGAAAGAAAAGGACATGCTAGTGGAAGAGGAAGAAGCTCTAGAAAAGAATCCTAAGACTCCTAAGTATGTGTAGAAAAACCACTCTGAGGATCAAATAATTGGAGATAAAAGTAAAGGTGTGCTGACAAAAAGAAAAGTTGCTATGATAGAGGAACATGTAAACTTTTGTTTACTTTTTGAAATAGAACCTAAAATATTTATTGAAGCATGCAAGGATGAGAATTGGATCAAAGCTATGGAAGAAGAACTAAGGTAGATTGAGAAGAATCAGACATCGTAACTGGCCCCAAGACCAACAAATAAGAATGTGATATGAAATAAATGGGTTTTTAGGAAAAAATTGAATAAGAATTAAAAAGTTACTAGAAACAAGGCTAGGCTTGTGTGTAAAGACTACTGACAAGTGGAAGGAATAGATTTTGAAGAGAATTTTTCTCCAGTGGAAAGAATGGAGGCTATTAGGATGTTTTTGGCCTTTGCAACACATAAAGACTTCAAGGTATATCAGATGGATGTAAAGTTTGCATTTTTGAATGATGAGTTAGAAGAAGATGTATACATTGAGCAAGCAGAATGTTTTTAGTTATCAGAAGACCCTGACATGGTTTGCAGGTCAAAAAAGGCATTATACGGGCTCAAACAGGCTCCTGAAGCCTGGTATACAAGATTGGACAAATACATATTGTAGTAGGGATTCAAAAAGGGTATTGTAAATAATAACCTTTACTTCAAAGTTGAGAGATCAAATTATGATTATGGTTGTGTATATTATTGATGACATAATCTTTGGAGGAAATGAGGTAATGTGTAAAAATTTTGCAGAGGAGATGCAAAATGAGTTTTAAATGTCAATGTTTGGGGAGATGACTCTCTTCCTTGGGCTACAAATTAGTCAATCAGAAAAAGGTATATTCATTACATAATCAAAATATGTTAAGGAAATGCTAAAGAAGTTTGGAATGAAGGGCTTTAAACTAGTATGTACTCCCATGGTTGTTGGTTGTAAATTAAGCAAAAATGATGAATCTCCTAAAATTATAGATCAAACCAACTATAAATCCATGACTGGTGGATTACTATATCTTATTGCAACTAGACTGGATATCATGCATGCAATATGTCTTATGGCAATATTTCAAGAAGATCCTAGAGAATTGCATATGATAGTAGTCAAAAGGATATTCAAATATTTGAAGAACACTCTGGACTATGGTCTATGGCATTCAAAGGATACTAACTTCTCCTTGAGTGCTTATATAGATGCAAATTGGGCAGGTTGTGTGAATGAAAAAATAAGTACAAGTGGAGGTGCTTTCTTCTTTGGAAATAGACTAGTTTCTTGGTTGAGTAAGAAGTAGGATTTAATGTCATTATCTACTACATGGGTGGAATATATTATTGCAACGTCTTGCAACACACAAGTGTTATGGATGAAGCAAACATTGAAATATATTAGAGTATCATATGATGAACCTATCTTTATCTTGTGTGATAATACAAGTGTTATCTGTTTAGGTGGAAAATAAGGTTCACCAAAATGAATCAACAAGATGATGAACCACTAAGTTTCTCCACAAAAAACATATGTAATTTATACAATTATGAAATCCAAAAGATGCAAATAACAATTAGAAATGATACCTAATTGTTATAGAAACTATGAGCAGAGTTTTTAAAGCATAAAAAGCTATGTACCTTGTCAAAAACTTGCTATTTTTAGGCTACAAAGGACTCATTAGCTTCCAGTGGCGAATGGGTCCCTTTTAGGGTTTCTAAAACTGAGACCAGGTTCTTGTTCCTTGATGTTTGCACTCTCAAATTCCTAGTTATCAACTTTTGGAAGTATGTAGGTAATTTTGTAGCTTCAAATATTTGATTTTGCACTTTGAATGACAACTTTTGCAACTTTGACAATTTTTCTCTAAACTTGCTCCACTTGATCTTCAACCTGTAAACCTACAAACACACACTCAAGAGGAAGAAAAACTTGTTGTTTTTTAGTGAACAGGGGTTTGCCTCAATCAAAACCCTTGTAGGTAATTAAACCAAATGATGAAATGAAGCATGAATCATGACATATGCAATGTAGATACCTTGGATATTGTCTTGTGAAACAAATATGCAATCTAACATGTAGTGGCCATGAAGAATGTAGATCTTGGTTCCTTGAAGATGATGTGAAAAATTCTTACAAGTAGATCTTCAATGCTACATCCACTTCCTTAGCTCAACAACATGTATGAATGCATCAAACCCTTGTCATGATGAATTGATCTTGAATTGTTGCAATAGACTCTTGAAATCTCCCTTGAAATGCCTTATGAATTCTCTTGTAATGCTCTAATGCTTGTAAGCTTGAATTCTTGAAGGCTTAGAATGAATTTCTAGGATGCTTCATAAACTTGCTAGGTGACACTATGTGAATTAATCCCTTATTTATACTAAATTAGGAGATTAATCCCAAAATTCAAATTAAGGACAACACCAGATCTAGAAGTAAACTTTATTAAAGTCCCACTAGAATTAAATTTAAAAAGGGGGTCCTCATTAAGGGAGGACCCATTCACCTCCTAGGGAAAATGGGTCCTGGCTCAATTCTCTAGGACCTAACCTCGAGGGATGGAAAGAGCATCAAAAATCCATTTCAGATCAACTCAGAAAGGGGGTTCCTATTAAGGGAGGACCCATTTTCCACCTAGGGAGAATGGGTCCTGGCACCATTTTTCAAGACCTAAATTTTCCCAATTAAATGTTTTATAATTTAAATTATGGGTGTCGGGATAGATCTTTGGGAGGTGTCAAAAATAAGGTTTAAATTTGAATTCAAGGGGCTTAATTAAATCCAATTAACCACAATTAGTTAAGACCACCCTAGATAAATGTGAAAGTCCTTTATAACACTTTACAATGCTTAAATAAGGTACAAATTTAAATATATTTTATTAAGAAGGGGCCCATTAAGCTTAATTAAAAGCAAATAAATCCTAGAAAAGTGTGAAAGTGTGTTACAAAACTTTACAACACCTTTGCAAAGGATAAATTAAGGCATGTTTTAATCAAATAAAGGTCCTAGAATGATGTGAATATGTACAACACATTACAACACTATTCCAAGACACCATTAATTCAGTTTTAATGTCCATTATCAAACCAAGTAAGGGAAAAATGCTACTTTTTCCCTTACTACATTTTGTCCCCAGATTAGTGAGAGGATGACCCCATGTCAAACTCACACTAAAGTAGAAATTCAAGACACTTAAGTATGCAACAGTCAGAAAGATACATAATCATACATTGTCAAAGGCCAAGAAAATAAAGAAAAATAAACGATCAAGCACAATCGTTCCAACACGATGTGGAATGGGGTTGTTTGTCCAAACATATGTTTCTCACTCTTGGGTAGTGGAACCTCATTCTGTACACTAGGTGAGTTGTCCCAACGAAGTGGCAAATGAGAATCATATTATCCTCCCATACCATACTGAAGTTATCCTCTTAACAACTTCGATAAGGCACCACAATGTAATGCTTTTGTAAATGTTTTTTCAACGTCATGTAAAATTTTGTTAAAGGTGATTTTACTTTGTTCATGTAAAGATATTATTCTTAGGGAGCATTGTGCCTAATGTCTCCAAGACAGGACAAGTCAAAAGTGTTAGATCGTCACACATGGGATGCCTCATTTGCATCGTGCCATGATAGTAGATCGTACACTCTTGGGCGACATCAAACCCAATGACACCACCAAGAAGAGGAAACATCACAAGAAAAAAGAAAAATCGTGCCATGAAACTTTTCCAAAAGATTTCATCAATGTATGCCCCCACTTTAAAGTGGTTGCTACACCATCATTGTGAGAAATTTCTTTAAAGTAGCCAATGTTTTTAACCTAAGACATGAGAGATTTGCTCAGAAAACCTTATGCCAAGTCATATATTTCCAAAATAAGTTGTGTCATGAAATAGGAAGAAAGGGTTGCCCCCACAAGTATATAAGTGGTCTATGGATTTGGGATTAGTTTGTCTTTGCTACAATGTTTACATAGAGCATGGAATTGTCATCATTCCCCAAATACTCATAGAACTAGAAGAATGACACAAAGAGAGCAAAAACAAAGAAAAATCCTTTCGGGTCAACATGGAAGGGACCTAAATGTCTCAACGCCTTGTGTCATACCTTAAAGGAAAACACAAGACAAATGAAAAAGAAAGCTTACGACATAGAGAAGAATGAAGGTACATATAGAAGAATGCACAAAAAAGAGGGCTACATCAAATGGAACATTATGGGGGATCAAATTACGCATATGCAATCAAATAAAGAAAAATGAAAAGACAAAAGACTAGTAAGGCACAAGTGAGTCAACCTAAATTAGGTCACTCGCCTCCCAATCTTGGTCGGTATAAACAAAAGCAAGGCAACTAGCCAAAGGGACAACAATAAATACATTACCAGTACAAGGCTACCAAATTCTTTCCCCCACTTTGTGCAAGACATGAATGAGCCAAGATAGGTGATGAAAATGAGCTCCTTGCATTAATGAAAATAATTTTCCATAAGTGTAGAAACATGTAATAGTGAGAATGTTTTAAGACCCTACAACTATTACATGGCAAGGAGCGAAATGGCATGCTACTCAATCACTGGATGACAATCATTGCCATTGAAGTGAAAATTGCTCAAGACTAGTTCGAATGCTCGACACTCATTAGTACTATGTCCAAGAGTTATGTGGTATTGACAATGCAGAACATTTGCACCTTTAGGATATAGTCTTATCTTTTCTTTCATAGGTGGTATAACTGGAGGATAAGGGAAATTTAGTTTAACTTTTAAGGAATATTTTTCTCGATAGATTCACCAAATTCTCAAGATGGAATTAGGGCAGGAGGTCCTGAGATGACCTTGTCTTTGTTATCATTGTCCTTAGGAGGCATGGGTTATTCTTTAGGAAGGAGGACACTTATATCAAGAGGATCTAAGACAATCCTACCATCATTACAAAGCATTGGTTGTTCTTCAGGGATGAGAGAACTTATGTCAAGGGGGGATATTGATATCCTAACTCTTTAGTATTCTCAGTGGGTATTTTCTCGAGGAGTTGATGAATTTCATGTTCACTTGTTGGATCACATCCTTGTTTACTCAAGATTGTAAATCCTTTGTCATATGTCTCTTCAAGGTTAATTAATGTGTTGGTTACTTTTTTGACATTGCATGGTTGAATGTTTGCTTGTTTAGAGGAGCTAGGTTCATTGATGGTAGGGAACTTAGCTTCAACTTGTGACTCAATTTTAGGATGTAAAAGACCAAACATGTCAAGTTGTCTCGGTTGTTTCATTAAAGGATAAAAGGATGCATTCGACTCAAGGTTGTTAAGGCAATCATTTATGAATTCATTCATGCTAGAGTCATCTTCTCCAATGATTTCAACATCACAAGGAGGGCATGCATTAGGATTTTTGTAAGCATGAGTAAGTTCAATTTCATTAGGTTCATTGCCAAAAACATAACTTGAAACATCAACCAAAGAGAACAAGGACTTCCATACATTGCCTAAATAGTTCTCCATTTTCAACATGTCAAATCTAAACATAGTAACTTACTGATTACACAATGTAATGAGCTGAAAATGAAATGTTTGAATGCAATTTTGAATTTTCAAAAATGCATTGAAATGAAGCAATTTAAGCTAAATGCAATGAATTTGATGAAACAACAAATTAGGAAACTGAAACGAGAAAGTAATAGCACCAAATAGAAGCTAGAAACTGAGATTTTAATGTCTAGAAAATGCAAATCAGTAGCTAATAGGGACTCATTTGCCAGTAAGGGTGAATTGGTCCTAGTTAGATGTTTCTATGGATTTTAGAGTGATTTTGATGCTTTTTCAGTTGCCAAAAGGTACAAACAAGACCTGATCAGGGACTCATTTTCTAGTAGTGGAAAATGGGTCTTGGTTAGGTATTTTTAAACTGTTTTGGAATGATTTTCAAATTTTTAGTGATATCTTTTAGTTCCAGGTTTGAGACAGTGAATTTCAGTTTCAGATTTCCCAGAAATGCAATGTAAATATGTAATGAAAAGATGAAATGCAAGACCTATTTTGAAATGCAATTTTTTTTAATTTTCGAATGCAATTGTATTAGATCTAAATGAGATGCAAAATGACTAATTTTCTTTTGTATTTTTCAACTTTGGAGAGATGCAAAAAAATACAAATCTAAACCCCAGATGAGATGCAATATTTCAATGCAAAACAAGAAACCCTAAATGAGATCTTAATCCAATAAAAATCTAAATGCAAATGAATGCAAGATGCAATGAGAGACTTCAAAATCAAAAAATTGCAATGTTCAATATGTCAGGTTCACCATTTATGTTTAGGTGAGGAAAATAGGGTTCACTAAAATGAATCAACAAGATGATGAACCACTAAGTTTTTCCAAACAAAACATGTGCAATTTATGCAATTATGAAAGCCAAAAGATGTAAATAACAATAAAAAATGATACCTAACAGTTATACCAACTATGAGGGGAGTTTTTAGAGCATAGAAAGTTGTGTACCTTATCAAAAACTTGCTTATTTTAGGCTATAGAGGACTCATTCGCCTTCAGTGGCAAATGGGCCCTTGTTAGGGTTTCTAAAACTAGGATTAGTGTCTTGTTCCTTGATGTCCACAATCTCAAATTCCCAATTATCATCTTTTGGAAGTTTGTAGGTAATTCTATAGCTTCAAATCTTTGATTTTTCCCTTTGAATGACAACTTTTACAACTTTGACAATTTTGCTCTAAACTTGCTCCACTTGATCTTCAACCTGCAAACATACACTCAAGAGGAAGAAAAACTTGTTGTTTATTAGTGAATAGGGGTTTTCCTTAGTCAAACCCCTTTTAGTTAATTAAACCAAATGATGAAATAAATGAAATGAAGCATGAAACATGACATACACAATGTAGATACCTTGGATATTTTCTTGTGAAACAAATTTGCAATCTAACATGTAGTGGCCATGAAGAATGTAGATCTTGGATCCTTGAATATGATATGAACAATTCTTGCAAGTAGATCTTCAATGCTATACATCCACTTCCTTAGCTCAACAACATGCATGAATGCATCAAACCCTTGTCATGATGAATTAATCTTGAACTGTTGCAATAGACTCTTGAAATATGCCTTGAAATTCCTTATGAATGCTCTTGTAATGCTCTAATGCTTGTAAACTTGAACTCTTGAAGGCTTAGAATGAATTTCAAGGATGCTTCATAAACTTTCTAGGTGAAACTATGTGTATTAATCCCTTATTTATACTAAATTGGGAGATTAAACCTGAAATTCAAACAATTAAGGACAACACTAGATCTAGAAGTAAACTTTATTAAAATCCTACCAGAATTAAATTTAAAAAGGGGGTCCTCATTAAGGGAGGACCCATTCGCCACTTAGGGCGAATGGGTCCTGGCTTAGTTGTCTAGGACCTAACCCTGGGCGATGAAAAGAACATCAAAAATCCATTTTAGATCAACTCAAAAAGGGGGTTCCTATTAAAGGAGGACCCATTTGCCACCTAGGGCGAATGGGTCTTGGCACCATTTGCCACCTAGGGTGAATGGGTCATGGCACCATTTTCTAGGATCTAAATTTTTTATATTGATAATAGTAAGAAAAACTTTTTACATCGTTGATTAATAGATTACAAACTTATTATATAAGGCGCATCCTTACAAGAATTTATACAAAAGGAGTTATGCAGATATGTTTACATAGAGTGATAATAAGGAACATTTACATCAATACAAAAACAAATATAAAAAGGTATTGACTGGAGTGTTAAGCGCTAAAAACCCTTCAATACTCAAAAGTAACTCAGTCGATATAACTGGTTGTCCAAGAAGAATATTAACTAGAATTCTAGATATTGCCACTGCCTCCACCACTGTGTGGCAGGTTCCTATTTCTGACACCATCAGTGCTTGCATCCAAAGATCCATGAGATTCAATTAAATTATGTAGAATTGCTTTGACCTCCTCTACATTGTGGTGATTATAATGACTATCCTCATCCCCACCCAATTGAGTATCCATGTACCTTCGTTGATTATCCTCCATAACTTGTCCACAAAAATCCCCAAGTGCATAGAAACTTGTTACACTTCCTTTAGCATCCTCTCTAGCCAACTTCGTAATTGAGAAACTGCCTTTATCATGCTGAACATACTGATAAGCGCCCCTATGACTTGTACCCCTTTTGTCTATCTCCTGATTAAAAGCTCTCTAGAACTCCCTATACACTTGGAGAAAAAATTCAATATCTCTTCTATTAAGACCATCAGTAACCCCACATTTGAATTCTTCCTAAATGATGTTTGAAGATCCATTTCCACAGAGGTCAACAAATTTTTCAAAATACACTTCAATATGGAGAGAAAACTGCAAAACAATAGAATCATATATGAGTTTCTTATTAGACTCAGTAAGAACCCTCCTATTTCCCATAAAATTTTCATCATTTCTTGCTTTCCATAAGTTCCATAGCATCTCATTAGTCAAACAATTCCAAAACAACTTACCAACCTTGCTAAGATTTAACTCACTGAAAATGATTAAATTCCAGTCAATACTATTACCATTCAACCAGATATTCAAGTCTTGAAAAAATAAAGTCAAAATTTCCTTAGCATAATAACATTCAAAGAGAATATGAACCACAGACTCGAGAGTGCGGAAAACAAAACATATGTCAATGTCATTAGATCTAGATTTAAAAGGAAGCCTTTGGAGAAGGATAAGCCACCTAAAAGAGGCTTTCTTAGGCTCAACATAGCTATGCCAAACCTCAACAAGGATTTTGGCCCAACTGTCTTTCGTGAGAGAAATTTTCCAGCAAAGGTTAAGATGCTTAAGAACAACATCATTCGAGCTAAGGTCCTTGTAAATGGTTTTAGCTTTGAGGCTAACCAGCTCAGCCCTATCCCTCCACACTAGGTCCTGGGTAGGATTAAAAGGAGGAGCAACCTTGGAGGGAAATATAGCCCAAACACAAGCCACAACCAAAGTGGAGTGGGTTCTTGCAACGAAGGGGGGAAGAGTAAAATCAGACCTTAGAGTCTCCAAACTCTTAAGACTCCCATTCATAAGCACATCATTGAAAGCTTTAATGTTGGCCTTGTGCCAATTTTTAGCCGAACAACCTTGGAGGAGAGCAAGGGGTTTTTCTTTTTGGTAGAGATTCCACCAAATAGAATTGAAACTTTGGCATTTGGAAGTAGTGAGAGTTATCTTACAAATTTTTAATTGAGCATTAACCTTGGTGTATTCCCAAGCCTTCCAGAGGCTCTTAAACACCAAAGATCCAGACGAAGTCATGGGGTGACAACTGATGAGAATGTCACATAGGGGAAGGCCTTTCTAGGCTTTGACATGCTTGGGAATTGCATTTTGGATGTTGTTTCTGACTAGCACCTTCCAAGGTTTGTTTCCCTCCAACGATCTAACCACCCATTTAGAGGCAAGAGCAATGCCCTAGAGCCTTAAATCCTTTAGTCCCAAGCCACCCTACAACTTGTCAAGACAACACTAGTCCCACTTAACCGCATGCCTTTTTATCTTTCCTTTACCATCTGACCAAAGGAAAGATCTAATTATTTTCTAAATCTCATTAATTTGATAACTGCAGAAAAACCAAATGGAGGTATAATATATGTTGTAGGAGGATAATTTTTTTGGAAAACTTGGATCCTTCCTGCCAAAGAAAGATAGTGCCTATTCCATTTTTCCAGCTTCTTTTGAATCTTTTCACTTACCCATTTCCACATTTCTTTGAGATTAGGGCTGACCGCAAAAGGAATCCAAAGATCTCACTTGTATATTAGGGCCGCCCCACTTAAATTTAAAATCCTTTAACCAATCAGGAGGAGAATCCTCCTATCTCAGAGCAATTGACTTAGAGTTGGAGATTTTTTCCCCTCAAGCAAGGAAAAAACACTCAAGCTTTACCATCAGAGACTCCATGTTATTTCTATCCAGGACAATGAACAAGGTGGTTTCATCCACAAACTACACATTGATCAGCTTATTGCAGTCAGGAAGTCTAATACCTCTTATTCTTGGAGAGACTGTCTAATCCCTAAAATAAAATGCAAAGTTTCTGAGGCTATGATGAACAAAGTAGGGGCCAAAGGGAAACCCTAACGGATGGATCTCTCCAACCAAACCTCTTGAGGGAATTCCCCATTAACTTCAATTAGTGTGAAGGCATCTTTTAGTAGAGTGCTCACCATCTTACAGAACCCTTTAGGGAACCCAAATGCTTTAAGGACAACCTTTAAGAAGGACCATTCAACTCTATCATAGGATTTTTTGAAGTCTAGAAGAATCATAGTAGCCTTTTGGCTAGTAGCTTTTGCCTAATCCATAGCCTCCTAGCTTGTAATAAGGTTTTCCAGAATATAACGCCCTTTGATGAAACTAGTTTGAGTGGAACTCACAAACTTGGGCAACAAATTTACCAACCTTAACGCGAGCACTTTGGAAAAAATATTGTAGGAAACATTTAAAAGAGTGATTGACCTCCAATTCTTAATCAGGGATTTGTCCCCCCTTTTGGTAGGAGCTTGATGATACCTTTATTAATGGATCTACCCGGGGAACCACAGTTAATGGCTTCCTGGTAAACTTGAAGAAGGTCCTCAGAAATCCAGTTAGAGAAGCACTTGTAGAATTCAATAGGTAGCCCATCCTAGCCAGGAGATTTATCATTATTCATGGAGTTGATAGCCATTCGAATCTCATCCTTATTAATTTCAGCAAAGAGGGAAGCATCATCCTCACTGTCGATCTTTCTAGGGATTATTCTCTCAACAAAAGTTATTGCCTTACATCTATCAGCCCCATCCCCCTCAGAGGTGAAAAGGCTCGAAACTGCCTCAGAATGTCATCTTGAGAACTGAGGAGATTAGCACCGTCCCAAATTTTCCCCATCTACTCTTTAACATTCTCCCCCCTTAATTTTTTTAAAAAGAATCTTGACCCTTTATCACTGGCTTTAAGCCAATTCATCTTAGAACAAACCCTCATGCCTTTAATCTTAGTATTTTGTATTCTCCTCAGGCTCTCTTTGGCCTTTACCATGTCCTCACCTAAAGTTGTGTCATCTGGGTTCTTTTGAAGCTTAACCTCAACATCAAAGAGGCAGTTCTGAAGATCATTCTCTCGCTTCCTGCTATCAAAAACCTTATTTTTCCCAATAATCTAAAAAAGGTTCCTCTAGGAATCCACAATGGTCTTCCAGCTTTCAATGGTAGTAACATCCCTAAGCATCCACTTATTAATTTCCCTGATTGAGGAGATATCCTCCCTATAATCAACATCTTGAAGGAGCGTGGTATTGAGCATGAAGGCTCGTCTCTTGGAAAAGACCATAGGACTGTCATGACAAACTACAAGGTTGGCTTTGATAGGATAGTGGTCAAAAAGGGTGAAGGGGTGAACACACACCTTGACACCTTTATCATTGGGAATGAAACTAAAAAAAGTCCTTATTGGCATAGAATCTATCTAGCCTGGAGTAAATTCTGGAATTACCTCTTTCATCATTGCACCAGGTAAACCAGATATCCTCACAATCTTTTTTACCTTTCTCCATAGGGTCAACTATATTGAATTTGTGCTTAAATCTGAGCCAAAAGCGATTTTCATTTCCCTTCCAATTCATGTCAAGTCCTCCCCACTTGTCCTCAAAGTGCTCAATCATGTTGAAATCACCTCCAAACACCCAGGGGATGGCTAACAGGATAGTAAACCATTTCCAAAGGGAAATTTTGTCCCTATAATCATTAGGGGCATAAATCAAACAAACACCAAACTCCTTGTCATATTTTTTCATTGTCACCCACACCACTCTGTTGCATGGGGAACATACGAATCTAGTAATGGACTTAATCCAATGATTAGAAATCAAGATGGCTACAACCCCCCTTCCCTCTCATGTGTAGTGGAGAAGGAGTAAGCCCCATTCCAAACAAAATTGATAGTGTTTTCAAGAGAGAAGCCGGTAACTTTGGTCTCCTGAAGAAGCATAATGTCTTTACTTTTATCCATGTTTAAAAATATTCTGATTATATATTTCTTGTCGGGGGACCCAAGACCCCTAACATTCTAGGATACAAATTTAAGCTTCATCATCCCCAGTCATGGGATTGTCACCCTGATCACTTCTGAAGTTTTCAAAACACTTGGGTAACTTCTCGTCTATCTCCCATTTTTTGGCAACAAGGGATTGGATCACCACACTCCTTTTCTTCCTTTTACTTAATGAACTTAGATCTTCCTTGCTCAGGGCTATTGACCCTTTATTTTTCCTTGGTCTTCCTAGGCCATTTTTAATTTTAGGCACAGTTTCCAGCTGCCCCAACATGACATTCTCATCACTAGTTACACCCATGACCCTGAGATTTCTAATTTTAAGAGATCCAACAAGAGAACTTGAGGGAAGGGGGATTAGAAACTAACTCATAATTGGTGGTGCACTCCTATCCAAAATCAGTCGACTGGCCAGAGGCGAGGCTGAGGAAAGTATTCTAGACAGGGAGGACAGTGGGATCACCCAACAGGGGGAAGAAGAATTAGACAACACATGAGTAACCTTCAATTGCAATTTAGAGGTGTTTGCCTCAATAGAAGAGCCATCCCCTAACACCATTGGGGGGTCCCCAGAGCCCCCATTCAAAATACTTTCACCAGTCACAGCTAAGCTAGGTTGAACTTCTTCGAAGGAGAACTGGTTATCTTTCCTTTCTAATTGAAATTCAGTTACCTTCGGGCCCATGTCAATTTTTCCCAAAGAGTCTTGGATTTTTTTCTTGAGATTCTTTAACACAATTTGTTGAGCATTGAGCCTTTCTAAAAGAAGAACATCCTCAGTCACCTATTGGGATGGTCTAGGGGAGGATTGTTCCTTAGTAATTTCATTAATTTCTCCATTCACATGAATAGGAGAAATATCTCCAAGGGGATCAAAGGAATTATTAAGGGACATGCTTTCACCACCAAGGTGCGAGGAAGAATGATAGGGAGTGGGGTTGGAGGAATCAATCACTGATTCCTGCCCTAGGCCTTTCCTTATAAGAACTTGGTGCTTTGCTTCACCAATCTAACCTATAGGCCCTTCCTCATGGATAGGTTCCCCTGGTTTGTCTAACCAACCCCTCTTCTATCAACAAGCTTCCTTCTACCAAGCCAACCTTGGTGCTTTGCCATATGCTCTCCATTGGCCCTTACTCTTCTTAAAGACCAAATATCCTCAACCTTCTGCTAGATTCTTGCAGGGGTGTGAAGGTGTTGCAAAGCTTCAAATTAGCCTATCTAGGTTCCTTAAGCCACCACAAGTTTCCAACTTTCCATCGCTTGCACACAATTCCTTTCCTAGGGTTTGAAAAGGCTACAAGCCTTGAGCCCCCAATTAGGCCTCTGAACAAAGACAAAATGCAATTTTAACCTAAAGCCACCAAAAGACCAAGGCTTTGCTTAAGGTTTGTTTTTCTCATGCCTATACCTTGAGGATTTTTAGGGTTTTAAGCTCTGTACGGACCGTACACTGTCCACACTCAAAACTGACCCAAAACCTAAGGTTTTAAAGCTTTTCAAAGCTGTTCTAGACTGTCAGAAAGTTCTCCTACCAAATGAATTGAAAAAACCTCCTCCTGATCACCATGCATAGCTAAGACCACCAAAAAAATTCTCCAAAAATAATTTCTCCAAGATCTTTATTCCCCTGCAAGATATGAGGCTTTTACTCCAAGTCTGCCCCAACCGGACCTGCACTGGCTCACCTAGGGCAAAGTTTTGCTAGCATCTCCTGCACTGCCACAAAACCTAAATGCTACCATATTTACAATTAGGGAGCCTAGACACTAATCCCAAAGGGCCATACAAATTGTACGGTGGGAAAGTGCTCTAGAGCTCCATTCTTTCAAAACTGCCTATTACAGGCCAGAAAAAGACAGTGGACAAAGTATTTACAAATGAAAGATGAAAACAGTCTACAAAGGTGAATAAAAGACACACCAAGCTTGTAAAAATGTTAACACTACATACTACAAACAAGATAACAGCAGGATCACTCCATTAAAGCTCAGTTTTAATGCAAAAATATAGAAAACTGTCTATTAAACATTGTTTTTTCCAATTTACAAAAATATCACTCAACAATAATACCTCCAACCCTGCCTCAGGGTCGAGTCATGCCTTAAATAGGCTTCCAAAGCAATTGAGCTTCATGGGTCGAGCCTTTTAGATGACCTAGAGCAAACATTATAAAACCCATTGTGTTTTGCAATCTTTGACAACTTTTCACCATATAGCAAAATGAGCCTCTAAACACATTGAACTCTTAACAACCCATTTTCCAAAACCCAAAACACCACTAAGCTCAACACAAAATGGTCTACATGACCTTATGACAAAAAAAAAAAAAGAACTTCAAACAAAACTTCAATAAACCTTGAACTTTCCCAGGTGCTCCTACACCATTCTCCCCCTCTCAGCTTAAGCACTAAGGATTGGAAGGAGAGATTAGTGATTCATCAATTCCTTCCTTCTTAAAGTATACTTCTTCTACCCAAGTAGCTTCTGAGTCATGCTTGTTCTTCCATTTGACAAGATGCTCCATGTACACCTTGTGCCTTGTAGCTTTCTTCACTCTTGACTCCAAGATCTTCTCTGCTTGTAGCTTGTCTGGAGTTGGTAGTGTCATGTTGCTGACATCCTTGAATATCTCCCTGCTATTCTGATCCAAATCCTTGACTGTTCCCTTATACTTGATCAAATCAACAACATTGAACACAAGTGAGATCCCTAGATCAGTAGGTAACTCCAACTTGTATGCATTCTGCCCATACTTGGCTAACACCTTGCATGGTCCCACTCTTTTCATCTGGATTTTGGTTGACATTCCCTTTTGCAATCTGGATTTGTTAAGGTGGACCATAACATAGTCCCCTAGTGCAAATTGTGCATCCTTCCTTGACAAATCAACTTTCTCCTTCAACTTTTGGGTTGCTATTGTGACTGTTTTCTTGACCTGCTCCTGAATCTCTTTCATGGTCTGAGTGAAGTCCTCTGCATGTCCACTCCTATTCTCCATAGATCCAAGGTCTCTGAGTTCACAAATGCCTCTTGGGTGCATTCCATACACAACTTCAAAAGGACTTTTCCCTGTAGTTTTGTTCACACTATCATTGTAAGCATACTCAGCTTGAGAAATCACCATATCCCATGTTTGTCCATATTCTTTAGTTAAGCACCTCAGAAGATTACCTAGCACCCTATTAACCACCTCTGTTTGACCATCGATCTGAGGATGGTAAGTTGATCCAAAAGACAGATTTGTACCCAATCTACTCCATAGAGTCTTCCAAAAGTGACTCATGAACTTCACATCTCTATCTGAAACAATGCTTAGAGGCAAGCCATGGATCCTTACAACCTCCTTGAAGAAAAGGTGAGCTATGTAGCTAGCATCATGAGTATTTTTGCAAGGAATGAAGTGACTCATCTTGCTAAATCTGTCCACTACTACATAAACATTGTCAAAACTAGTTTTGGTCTTAGGAAGGCCTACTACAAAATCCATGCTCACACACTCCCATGGTCTGTTAGGAATGGGCAGGGGTTGATATAAACCAACATTGCTAGCTCCTCCCTTAGCTTTCATGCACACAACACACTGTTCCACATATTTTCTAACATCTCTTGCTAACTTAGGCCAGTAATAGAACCTTTGTACTAGCTCCAAAGTCTTATTTATGCCAAAATTCCCACTAAGACTGCCATTATGCTTTTCCTAAATTAGATTTTCCCTCATTGACCCTCTAGGAACACATAACTAATTACCCTTAAATAACAGTCCATTTTGCAATGTATACTCAAAATATTGGCTATGAAAATGATTCTCAAAATCAGAGCATACCTTGTAAGCTTCAGAGAAGTCTTCATCTTAACTATAGAGGTCTTTGAAACTCTCTAATCCAATGCTCTTTAGTTGTATCCCCTGGACTGTCAACAACCTTCTGCTTAATGCATCTGCCACCTTGTTCATTTGTCCTTTCTTGTGCTTGATTGTAAAAATAAAAGCTTGGATGTATTACATCCATTTCAAATGCCTTTTACTTAACTTCTCTTGAGTGTTGATATAGCTAAGTGCATGGTTATCAGTAAAAACCACAAACTCTTTGGGTAACAAATAATGCCTCCACTTCCTAAGGGACTACACTAAAGCATATAACTCTAAATCATAGGTAGAGTACTTTTGCTTGGCTTCATTTAGCTTTTCACTAAAGAAGGCCACAGGCCTACCTTCTTGAATAAGTACTCCTCCCACTACTACTCCACTTGCATCACACTCAGCTATGAACAACTTGTCAAAACTAGGCAATAATATAATAGGTTGAGTTGCCACTTCTTGTTTCAGTTTCTCAAACCCTTTATCAGCCTCTTGAGTCCACTTAAACTTTTTTGTCAGACCATTTTTGATAGTATCTAGGACTGGTGCACATATACCACTAAAATTCCTTATGAATTTTCTATAGAATTGAGCCAAACCATGAAAACTCCTTACTTCTGTTGTTGTGGTTGGTGTAGGCTAGTTTAGGATGGCTTCCACCTTGCTTGGATCCATCTTTAATGAGCCTTTGGACACTACAAAACCCAAATACACAAGCTCTTGCTTGAAGAACTCACACTTCTCAAGATTGATTTCCAACTTCTCCTCTTGCAACCTTCTAAGAACCATCTCCACATGCTTGAAGTGTTCTTTTGTTGTCTTACTAAAAATCAATATGTCATCAAGATATACTACCACAAAGATCCCTGTGCAATATTTAAGCTCTTCATTCATGAGTCTCATGAATGTGCTAGGGGCATTTGAGAGGCCAAATGGCATCACTTTCCACTCATATAACCCATCATTTGTCTTAAAAGTTATCTTCCACTCAGCACCATCCTTAATTATGATCTGATGGTATCCACTCTTGAGATCCAACTTTGTGAAGAACTGAGCACCTCCAAGACAATCCATCAGGTCTTCAATTCTAGGAATAGGAAACCTATACCTAATGGTGATCCTATTTATTGCCCTAGAATTAGTACAAAGTCTCCTCTTACCTCCTTTCTTGGTTGCTAAAACCACTGGTACTGCACAAGGGCTGATGCTCTTTTGAATCAATCCTTGATCCAATAATTCTTGCACTTGCCTAACTACCTCTAGGTTCTGCTCAGGTGTAAGTTTGTATGCTGCTTTGTTAGGAAAAGAAGCCCCTGGTATAAAGTCAATTTGATGACTTATAGCTCTCTTTGGTGGTAAGGTTGTAGGTGTACCATCACTAACTATGCTCTTGTACTTATCAAGCAACTTTTGAACTGCTTCTGGTAAGACTGTCTTTTCAGCTTTGTCTTCCTCTTTAGGTTGCAACACAACCACATATCCTTCATTCCCTTGGTGTAGGTCCTTGAGGAACTCCTTACCACTACTCAACATGATGTTAGGTGCCTTTGACTATCCCTCTTCTTCTTCTGACAGTGACTACAGCTTGAAGGTTCTTCCATCCTTCTTGAATGAGATGGTGTTCTCTTTCCCATCATAAATGGCACTTCTGTCATATTGCCATGGTCTGCCCAGTAGTAGATAACATGCATCCATGGGTAATACATCACCAACTAACTTGTCTTTATAGCCTCCAATTGAAAATTCCACCGTTACTTGCTCATTAACTAAAACACTATGCCCTTTATTTAGCCATGTGACCTTGTAAGGGTTATTGTGAGGTACCTTCTCCAATTTCAGTTTAGTCACTGCCTCCTCTAATATTATATTATTTTTTGAACCTGAGTCTACTATGACCTTGCACACTTTTCCAAGTATCTTGCATCTTACTCTAAAAGAGCTCTTCTTTGTTTTGGTTCCTCTTTAACCGGTTGTCTGATCAAAACCCTGTTGAACATCAGATTCTCTCCTACCTCAAATTCAATGTGACTAACCTTAGATGCTTTAGGACTCATGGTGTCCTCTTGTGCATAAGCCACTCTCTTTTCATTTCTTGATGAGGAAGCTTTCTCCGGGCACCTATAAGCTGGATGACCCATTTGACTACAATGATAACACTTCATGTTTGCAAAATAGGAATTGCTCCTGCCTGCTCCTCTTCCTCTGGTTGAACCTCCTTGAGGTCCTCTTCCTCTGTTGAATCCTCCTCTTGAAGATGTTTCACCTCCATGCTCAATGAGTTTTGATTCTCCTTGATTTCTTTGGTCATTGCCTCTACCTTGGTAACCACCACGCTATCCTCTTTGATCTCTTTGATCTCTGCCTTTGCCTCTGCCCTTAGAAGTTTGATCTTGCTTCCTCTTGTTCCTTTCCTCAATCTTGATAGCCAACTGATAACATTGATGTACTGTTTTAGGACTCAAAAGAGCCATCTCTTCTTGGATGTTCCATTTTAAGCCATTAAGATACCTAGCCACTTTGAGACTCTCATCCTCTGTCACATTAGACCTCATACAAAGCTTTTGAAACTCTTCAGTATAAGTGTTTACATCTTGGTCTTTTTGCCTTAGACTTTTCCTCTTCTTGTGTAATTGGATCTCATAATCATCTAGCATGTAGGCTTCCTTTACCTTAGCAACCATTCCTTTCCAAGTTGATATGGGTTGTTTGCCTTCTTTTTCCCTTTCTGTCTGAATAAACTTCCACCATGTCAAGGCTGATCCTCTCAATCTTGACTTAGCAACCTTCACCTTATGTGCTTCAATGACTCCATCACATTCAAAATGATTCTCCATGCCTTCTATCCAATCCATGACCAAATCAGGTTCCATTTTTCCACTAAATAGTGGTATGCCCTCAAGTCCTTTTCCACTCAACGCCTTTAATGCCTTCAAGAAAGGCTCCTCCTCCAAAACAGGGTCAGGTTCAGGGACCTTTTCTTCCTCTGCAACCTCTTCTTCCTTTGGTACCCTTCCTTCCAACTTCACATTGTTCAATGCTTTCTCAAGTTGCTCTATTCTTTCTTTTAACAACTTGTTGTCCTCCTCTTGTTCTTCAACCATCTTGGCTAATTGTGCATTTTTCACCATGATGGGAGATTCACTTGACTCAACTTCTAACATATAAGATGCTCCCCAATCTTTAACTTGCTCTAATACCAATCTGATAGGGAGTGGGGTTGGAGGAATCAATCATTGATTCATGCCCTAGGCCTTTCCTTATAATACCTTCTTGGTGCTCTGCTTCACCAATCTAACCTATAGGCCCTTCCTCATGGCTAGGTGCCCCTGGTTTGTCTGACCAACCCCTCTTCTATCAACAAGCTTCCTTCTACCAAGCCAACCTTGGTGCTTCGCCATATGCTCTCCATTGCCCCTTACTCTTCTTAAAGACCAAATATCCTCAACCTTCTGCTAGATTCTTGTAGGGGTGTGAAGGTGTTGCAAAGCTTCAAATTAACCTATCTAGGTTCCTTAAGCCACCACAAGTTTCCAACTTTCCATCTCTTGCACACAATTCCTTTCCTAGGGTTTGAAAAGGCTACAAGCCTTGAGCCCCTAATTAGGCCTCTGAACAGAGACAATGCAATTTTAACCTAAAGCCACCAAAATACCAAGGCTCTTTGCTTAAGGTTTGTTTTTCTCATGCCTATACCTCAAGGATTTTTAGGGTTTTAAGCTCTGTACAGACCGTACACTATCCACACTCAAAATTGACCCAAAACCTAGGGTTTTAAAGCTTTTCAAAGCTGATAAGTAGGAGGTATTTTTCCACAGCGTGTCAAATTATGATATTGC